>JAJLUN010000106.1:0-52577 GCA_030564365.1 Blastobotrys arbuscula | reverse complement strand
TACTACGACGACGAAACGCCTCTGCCTGTGATAATTTTTTTCGATCCTATTGTTAAATTTTTTTTTTTTTCTTCCTTTTCCATTCTTTCTTCACTCATACTTGCCAACAAACCTTTGCATTTTCCTCGTTTTTTAATAATTTTAAAAGGGCTAATTAACAACCACCTATTTCTCCTTAATCATATTCATCAACAACAATAGAAATTTCGATATTTGAAAAAAAAAAAATATTAACAACAATAAAATTAAAGTTTTCGCATAACCGACAGTTTTTTATTCAACTTTTATTTTTAATTTTTTTTTCTTCATTTTTTTTATATTCTAAACCTTATTTATTTATTCATTCTAACGACTTAAAAATTTAACAACAAATTATTGCAGTATAATTACAATGAGTTTTGTTCAAGATGTAAAGCTGGCCCGCACTTTTATTGGTGAGACAGTTTCTGAAGTACCAGTTCCGGCGTTTATATTAGATCGGTCCAAAATCCGCAACAATAGTAACAAAATGTTGGAAAAAATCAAACAGCTTGGAGATCGTGTCGCGTTACGAGTCCATGTAGAAACTCTAAAATGTACCGAAGTAGTTCGGCATGAATTAAATAACGGCGAACATGGTAGAGTGGTGGTATCAACATTGGAAGAAATTAGACGGTTAACACAATTAATAGAAGAGGGAGTCGTAACAGATGTACTATATTCAACTCCTATTGGGAAAAGTCAAGTTAAAGAATTGGCATATTTGAAAAATTTATTTAGCAACTTTGACGCCAAATTACGGTTAGTGGTGGATAATGTTGCACAGTTAGACTTTTTGTTAAAGAATAGCTCCAAATGGTCAGTTATGATCAAAATTGATACAGAACAAGATACGGTTGTAGATAACGACGAGATAAAGTTTAATCCTGAATTTGATAAGCTTTTATCAACGATTACTAGTGATAAGCAATATAATGATAAAATCGACTTATTTGGATTTTATTGTCATTCTGGTGCCAGTTGTGGTACTAATGATTTATCAATCAGTCAAGAACTAGTTGATCAACAATTTGAAATTGTGTTAAAAGCCACACAGCTAACTCGTGACAAATTAATCAAACGAAAACAACATTTACAAACCATCAAATCAACTAATAGTAGCATCGCCGATCCTGATAGTATACCTTTCGCAATATCCATTGGATGTACACCAACAATTCACAATTTGCATAATATCGATCAAAAATTGCATGATCATGATACATTAGAATTACATGCCGGTTCATACGTTGCTTTGGATCTACGACAATCTCACGCTGACAAGAAGGATATCGCCGGAGTCGTAACTAGTGAGATATGTTCATATCATCCAAAGAATCATGAATACGTTATTAACGCGGGTGTATTAGCATTGGCCAGAGAATATGGTCAATTGCCTGGTATTGCCCACGTTCAGGGGGCACCTGGATGGGCTGTAACTAAAGTATATCAAGAGCATGGCATTATATCTTACGTTGGGTTAGAAGAAGTGGAAAAACAAATGAATGGTAATGGGTATGAAAATAATTTATTACAAGAAACAACCGCTGCTGCTGTTGCGGCAAGCCGCACCGATAATACAAATACGAGTGCCCCGCATGATTACACGTTTAACGAATTTACTACTGCTACTACTACTACTACTAATGATAAACCCCGCCCTCCATTCAAAATTGGAGACCGCGTTGTATTATACCCTCAAAACACTTGCATTACCAGTTCATGCCACCGATTGTATTTCATCACCGATGGGGGTGACGAGATTGTAGATGTTTGGTGCCCATGGCGATATTGGTAAATAAATAATTAGCAAAAATAACTAAACAAAAAAAAAAACTTTTAAATAAATTATATATTTATAATAAAAACAAATTAGTTTTATAAAATTTTTTTTTTTTTTTTTTTTTTTTTCTGTAACTATTGATGTATAGCATGAACTGGGCAATTTCCCGGTCCTTTTCTACTAAACCAATCTTTGATACAACTTTCATGGTAAATACATAAACACTCCAATCTGGCAAACCGGTCACCTGGCTCAAATTCTTCAAAACAAATCGTGCATTCACCCCATAGAAATCCTCTTACTGCGTCCTGATTCGGTATCACATCTATAATCATTCTATTATTATCACTGTTTCGTCGTTTATGACGATCCGATGTATTGCTAAACTCGCAACGTTGTACACAATTAGCCACATGTTCTTCTCGCCGCTGTTCTGATCGTTTTCGCAAACTTTTACCACACACTGGGCAATTATTTGGATCATCAAGATCATTGTTCCTTCTTCTTCTTTCAGCAACCATCGCTGATTGGTTCAAGCGGAGATAACCTGTCAGCTCGACCATACACACATCGCATGTTCTATGAGGCACATGTGGTGTTTCTAAAAATATTTGTGATGGCGGTGATACGACATATGTTGATGGTGGGTAGGTGGCCCTGTTTTTGGAGCAGTTGCTACAAACAACTTTGCCACACTTTCGGCAATGGTGCCGTCTAAACAGGAATGAAAATGGTTCTTCGCATAGTGAACAGTTAGTCACTTCATCGTCTGGCTGCCATATTGGAACTCCTCCTTGGTTATTATTAGTATCAATCGCACCGTTATTGCTATTGTTATTAGTGCTGCTATTAGGTATAGGTATAGGCGTTAAAGTTGGCGATGACGATGTGTTGGGTGTGTCGTTAGTAGATACTGGTGGGTTCTGTTGTGATGTACCTTCGCCACTGTTCATTTTTATATATATACAGCAGGATAATCAGATCTTAATGTGTTCTAATAATGAGAGGGAAAAAAGGGTGATATGAATGCAAATGAAAAAGAAATAAAGAAAGATAATAATAATAATAAAAGTGGTTGTGTAAAAAATTAAAAGTGAATAAATCAGAGATGAATATGAGTCGTGATATTAGATATCTTTGACCGTTTATAGAGACAGTAGGAAAAAGAGGAGAAAGAAAAGGGAGGCAGTACTGCAGTGATTAATAATTTGGCTTTAAAAGTAGTAAGTTTTAGCTTCCAATTATTATTATTAACTTTTTTGGCTAAAGCTTAGCACGCCACACAAAAAAAAAAAAAAAAAAACCTGCAGTTATAGATCAAAGTTTAGACGCTGCTTACGAAAGAAAAGTCGGAGGGTCACGCCTTAATAATATAATTAATATGATAATCCTTTGTACTCGAGATCTTATCGGTTGGCCGGTTACCACATAATAATAACAATAATAATAATAATAATAAGCCCAGGGTTGGGACCTTAAGAGAAAAAAAAAAAAAAAAAAAAAAATCCAGCCGCATCATCTACGACAGCGTTTAAATTTTTTTAGCCAAAATATTTCGAAATAAAACAGAGCCGCATTAGCTATTACAATTAATTATAAAGTTAATATTAAAATACAGTCTATTCGTCACTATCCATTTCTTCATCATCACTGTCGCCCTGATTGTTTTCACTATCATTATTTGCTTCACCTTCATACCCTCCATCACTCATTTCTTCATCTTCATTATTCTTTTCATCATCACCTTCATCAACAGTTGTTTCGCCTTGAAGCCCTTTTGCTTTTAAAATCCCCCTCTTTGTTCGACTCACCTTTTTATCTTGCTCTTCCTTCTTCCGTTGGACGTTGGCCTCTTGTTCTTTCCTTCGTACATCCTTCAACTCCTTTCTCTTCTTATGTCTCTTTTCCAGCCGTTGTTCTTCCTTCTTGGATTTACTAATATTAGAATGATAAATGGTTTTACCCTCACAAACTCCTTCTTCAACTTTTCGTAACCGCAACTTCATTCGTGGGCCAATTTCAATCAATTTGACAGCCCGTTTCGTAGTAGTAGGTTCCAATTTTTTCTTTCTTGATTCTTGTTCAACTTCAACAACCGCATCATCTTCAACTTCAGATTCACTAGTATACCCACCACTATATGGATCCAGCAAATAATCACTAATATCATTGATCTTTGATAAATTTGGCAGCTTTTTGTTTAGATTTTTCTTTGCATTGTTTAATTTTCGCACCTGTTTACTACCATCAACTTGTTTAGTTTCAATACTATAATGACGAACATCAATTTCTTCACCATTTTTTTTCAATAATAAAACTCGTTTAAAAGATGCAAGATTGGTATTAGAAGGATTGATAGCTGGGAACATGTTCAAAAACATCGAACTCATTAACGTTTCCAAATCACTTTTATTCTCATCACTTGTGAACCCATGCATGATTAAGACTGGTGGATTCAAAAACTCTGCATCATTATCACTCTTTGGATTTTTCATAAACTTTCGAACATCTTTATTCAAACTATATTGTTCCACGTGGAAATTTAGTGTCGGTCCTTTTGGAGTTCTAGCAATTCGTAATGTAGTATTATCATTCAAACTGTTGGAAAATACAAACAAATGTGATACCCCTAACGGACCACACATTGATGTGAAATCTCTGAGTCTATTTCTACTTTGTTCTTGTAGTTTAGCAGCAGTATGTGGTTGCATTACTTGTCGAAAATCACGGACTAGTTGTGTTAAACTTTTGGTCAATTGTCGTTTATTATCCCCCATTTTGATGACCATACTCTTTGGGGTTTTTGTATCATCTTCTTCAATAACATTGACGTGTGTACGTCTTTTGGAATTTCTTGACCGTCTAGCACCTGTTCGACCCATTGTATGTTAATATTTTCTGGTATTACGTTGTCTAAATGGTGAAAAAAAAAAAAAAAAAAGTTTTGGAAAATTTTGGTTTTTGCAAAGAATTTTTTTTTTTAATTTTTTTTTTTTCAGTTGATCAGATCTAGCGCGCCTCAACGTGCTTTTGAATGGATGTGAGGCTGAAACTACTTTATATTAAAAAAAAAAATTTCATCAACACTTTTTTTTTTTTTTTTTTTAAAATCCAAACAAAAATGGTAGATAAAACTAGAAAACTTAAATCCAAGAGCAAACCAGAACCTGGTAAAGTCACCAAAGTACACAAGTCTAAAGAAGAACGAAAGAGGGATAGAAAAGTTGAAAAAAATCTATCAAAGAAGGTAGAAGAAGATGAGAATGAAGAAGATGAGCAAGAGAATGAAAAAGATGAGCAAGAGAATGAAGAAGATGAGCAAGAAAATGTAGAACAAGAACCAAAAGAAAAAGAAAAGGCCGAAAATAAAGCACAAGAGAATAAAGATGAAAGTGAAAATGAAAAAGGAGAAGGAGAAGAAAAAGATGATGGTCATCCTAAAACATTTCAAGCCATGGGGTTGGACGAAATTCTGATCGAAGCTTGTGAAAACTTGAATTTTACCAAACCAACTCCAATTCAACAGCAAGCAATTCCATACGCGCTGCAGGGCCGTGATATTATGGGTCTGGCCGCCACCGGTTCAGGTAAAACTGCTGCTTTTGCATTACCAATTTTACAAGATCTGTACAACAACCCAGCCCCATTATTTTGCGTAGTTTTATCACCGACTCGAGAATTGGCCAGACAAATCGCAGAACAATTTGAAGCATTGGGCAGTAGTATGGCATTGAAAACTGCTATAATTATTGGTGGTGAGAATTTAATGGCACAATCTTTGGCATTATCTAAAGAACCTCATGTTATTGTTGCAACACCTGGTCGGTTATTGGAACATTTGGAACAAACTCGTGGGTTCAGTCTACGAAAATTACAATATTTAGTGTTGGATGAAGCGGATCGACTATTGGATATGGATTTCAAAGAACCAATTGATCGGCTGCTACAAATCATTCCAAAAGAACGACATACATATTTGTTTTCTGCCACTCCTTCCAAAGAGGTTGAACGATTGAAAAATGCATCTTTGACAAACCCAGTTTTGGTTAAAGTTAACAAAAAAATCACCACAGTCAAAGGTTTGTTGGAAAACATTTTCTTGATTAGCCCCGATGAAAAAGATGCAGCGTTGGTTACAATTTTCAACGAATTTGCTGCTGGGAAATTGGTTATTGTGTTTACCAACACCAAAGATGATGCAAAAAGATTGTCCTTTTTACTAAACATTTTACAATTTCCAGCTATTTCATTACATGGTGACATGTCTCAAAATGAACGATATTCTGCATTCAATAAATTCAAAGCAGGGACTAAGAAAATCTTAATTGCCACTAATGTCGCCGCACGGGGATTGGATATCCCAAATGTTGATTTAGTGTTGAATTATAGTTGCCCTGAAAACTCCGATGACTATATCCATCGGGTGGGTCGAACTGCACGAGCCGGGAAAACCGGTAAGGCCATTACATTCATTTCACAATACGATGCAGCTCAATATTTTGGTATTGAACGAAAGGTTCATGGTGATAAAAAAATCCAAGAGTTGGATTTACCTAGAGAAGAGGTTAAAATTATGGTGGGTAGTATTGACCAGGCTCAACGGCAAGCTAGAATCAAATTGAGAGAGTTGTATGAAAAGCAAAATGGTCGACAGCAAAAGTTTAAAAAGGGGGGTAGAAAAAATAGAGACAATCAGGATGCAAATGCATAAATTTCATTGGTCTTGGTATATTTATAGATTAAATAACTAATCATTTTCAGATAAATTAGTGCCTCTACTTGTACTAGACCCTGGTTCAAAAGTCTGGTTTTCTTTATCATCATTTTCGTCATCGTCATTAGTATTATCAGTATTATTACCGTTAGCATCTTCATTATCATGTTTTGCACGCTTTTCATTCGTAGCAGTATCTTCCAGTTGTACATTTTCTTTATCTTCTTCTAAACTTTCTTTATCTTTTTCTAAACTTTTTTTATCTTTTTCTAGACTTTTTTTATCTTCTTCTAAACTTTCTTCTTCAACATCAAGACTTTGATCTTGTAAATAACTTGGCTCCTTTGATTCATCAGCCTTGCCTTCTTCATACTGTTCATATAATTCAACCTCCGCTTCAACTAAATCCTCACTCCTTCTTTCATCTTTACGCTTTTCCCTCTCATTCTCTTCCAAATCTTCTCCGGGGGACCTTGATCGTTTGCGTTTCTTCGTTTTAGTATATTTATAGTTCCCTTTCCGGTTTTTTTCCTCTTCCATCTCGTCATCGGAATATGAAATGGGACTCTTCATTGTTAGTCTAACCTTTTTGTAGAGTATGTATATGCAACACAATTGATAAGTTATAATCTTTTGAATTTTATAAATATGCGGATATCAAAAAAAAAAAAAAAAAAAATAATCTAATTTAATATAGAGTAAGCATAACCATAAAACAAGAAGAAATAAAGGAAATAAATAAAAAATAAACTAATCTTTGTAGCCTATATATAAGTGATTCTTTATTCGACTAATTTCAGATGAGATTACTTGTATCATGTACCAATTCTATAAGCACACTTTGTTTGTTCTTGTTTTTTTTTTTTTTTTTTTTTTTTTTTTTTCAGGTGTGGGATGGTTGATTATAATTAACAGTTATTCGTAGTAACATAAGATATGCTAGCTAATTAATATTTATTTTTCTTTTTTGATCGAGAAAGGATAAATTATCTGCTATAGTTATCTGTAGAAAGATTAAAGTTTTATTAGAGTTTTTTTCAGTTGTTATCTGTATGTGTGAGACATTGCCGCACAGAAATACAGGTATGAAATTAACAGATTAACTCCTGGGAATGAAAAAAAATATATAATGTATATAATAAAAAAATAAAAAAAAAACTTTAAATTTTTAAAAATCTATTATTCGTTCTTTTTTTCTTTTTTGCTAGTTCCACTAATTCATTCAATAATTATTCAATATAATTACAATCCAACTAGTCGTGGTGGGTCGCTATTTCGATAGTGAATATTCATAACGACGTTATTTACACTTTGGAAATTTAGCATTGGTCATATGCACATGTGCTTACAGTCAGCTATTGTGTCAAAGCAAAAAATTAAACAAAAAGTCTAATAATACAAAATATTAATATCAACGACGTTCATCATTACTATTATAATGATAAATCAACATAATGCATAAATAATAATAATATTTGAATAGTTCTTAAGCTTATATATTAGTCTAAATTTTAAGTTTGCGTTACAAATTCTCAACAACATTTTTCCATCGGACCGTCCACAAACCTAACGTAACAGCACTCGCCAATAACATACCACAACCCGTCAAAACAAATGTCCATGAATAACACAAGTACCCTTGTGAACACACTTCCAACACAGGATTGATAACAGTTCCATCCTTCGATGCATGTTCATACAATGTTGCAAATAACATTCCAAAAGTTGTAGACCCAACTGCTGGTGCCAAAATAAATATTCCCCAATTGGTACCAAACGATTTAACGCCCCAAACACAGGCCACTACAGTTGGAATCATTGTGAACGTAACACCGTAAGAAAACCCGTTAATGATGGAAGAAAGGTAAAATAATTTCCCAGATTGTTTAGCCATTGTCCCGTCTGCCAATTGGAAATGACAAATAGCTGTTATGAAAAACACCACTGCCAATTGAACCGGTCTACTGACTTTACCTCGAACCAAATCACTCAGAATACCAATACACAATCGAGCAATTGTTGATGCTAAACTAAACAATGCAACATGGAAGGAAACATCTGGCCCTTCTGGAATGGTATCAATAATGGCCCCCATGTTTACAACATACATTTCTAATGGACCAATAGTCACTATAAATACCAAGAAAAACAACCATGCTTCACTATTGGATAAAAACCTCCATAACCGCTGACTTTGTGTCAAATGCACTTCTTCGTCATCTTCTTGATCATCATTGACTGTTTTATCTTCTACCGCCTCCACTTTGGCTAATTTAGTGGCAGCTAACCCACACAAACAACCTGCGACGTACAAGAATGCAAAAAACATAAATACTTTTTCAACATTAACATAACCAGTTGTTTTATTAACAAAGTACGTCCGAATCATTTGGCTCTGCCATAATGAACTGACCCCAAACGCTGCTACAGGTGCTGATATCGCTAGACCTGTAACATTTGGATATAATCTTGCACATGTCACTAACCCACAAAAAAACAAACATGATGTACCACATCCAATAAATGCCCAGCATACTGCATGAAACTTATAATCCATCATATTATGATAAAATATAGATGCTAATGCATAACCTGGTATCAGAGTAATACCTCCAATAGCTGCCATTAAAGTTTGTCCGTACTTGTCTCCCAAATACCCTAACAATGGAACTGGCAAGTACATACCGAGTTCAGCTGAGACGCTGATGGCATTGATTTGAAGTTGGTTGAAACCTAGTTCATGTTGTAGAGCTGGGGTATAAATGCTATATAGTTGGACTGATCCGGCTGATAGGCAGCATAAGATACACAAAATGAATGCAAAAAGTTTGGTTTGTTTTCGGTTCGCAGTAGTTGAGCCTGTGAGAAGGCCCACAGTCTCGTCCATTATTTAATAAGGTATGAAATAAAAAAAAGTGGGTGTTTCCAAAAAATTAAAAAAATTAAAAAAAAAAAAAAGATTCTGAGATTCCTACTTGATGACTGTGAGGAAAGTTATCCTTTTTTATATATATTAAGTTGTGATCTGAAACCTAGTTATAATATTACAACGTGACTGATTCCTGGGTTAGTTTGTGTAGTTTTTTTTTTCTTCCTGAGTTTTATGCAGTGCGCTATCGCTCATTGATTCAATAATAAAAAAAATTTATTCCGCTTATGCCAAATGTCGGATCGGACTCCTCCAGGGACTTTGGCCCTGTCAACACCGCGGCCAGGAGCTTTATTATCCACGCAATCATCTTAGCTATTGCTTTTATACGCAGCGGTTTAGTGCGGCGGTATTAATAAAAATACATCACCGTCGCCGTACGTAGAGTCAATGTCATACGTAGATAAGTTTACTGGAGTTTTTTTATGAGCCCAAGTCCTTACCAAGGATTGCAAAAACGTACCAATATCGGTAAGCAAAGTACTATAATTTACGTGCACGTGGTTAATGTGCGTTTATTTTTCGGACATTGTACCAACATACAAAGTAAATTCCGTATATTGCCAAACTATCCTTCGATGTATAATTAAACTAGCTTAGTTGTTTTCCCCGCTTATAAGTTTTTAAGTCTTAAGATGGGTGCAATACGAGATAGGAAAAAAAAAAAACAACAAAATTTATTGTGGAGAATAAAATTTATTGGATCAACTATAAGCTTTGTGTTATACAAGTGAGTTCTTCACGTGGCATAATTTAACTTTATATAAATACGTAAGCAAACGAAAAAAAAAAAAATTTAAAATTGCGTGAAATATGTGATGACCAGAATCTAACCGAATCAAAGCTTGAATGCCTCCTCTTTCTGGCGACAAAATTCAATAATGATGGATATTTTATACCTAATTCCAAATATAAATAGACGCAAAGTTTTTTATAACTGCTTGACAGTGACACTTTTTAAGACGACTCGTTTTATTGGTTTAGGCTCTACAAAAAAATCTGATCTGGTCTAAGATTTTTAAGATAACCTTATTTCCAGTATAAGCTTATAAAAATCAATTGTGAGCTATTATTACTAGGAGGCAAAATTACAAAAAAAAATGTTTTTATGTGTGCAGCGCTAACAATAGGTGATCTACTTTTTTGTTAGGGAAGTAGTAAAGGGCAACAACATTTTATAAGCTGTGGGGGACGTTACGCGCCAGATATTAAATTTAGCCTGCCAATGCAGGCCTTGGGGGAGTGGGTTCTTATGTATACCAAGTACAGTTCTGCACTCAGCTCACCATCTTCATTAGCACCCTACAATAAGGAACCTTTTTTTTTTTCACCGTGTTATAAAAGCTCCTGTTTTGCTGTACTCGAATTTTTTTTTATTTTTTTTAATTCATTAATAGATTGTATTATAGTGATCTGATTTCACTTTTAAATATTCTACCCTTTTCTATAACCTTCAAGGGGGCCCCGGTGGTCTATGCTAAGGTTCAAAAAAAAAAAAATGGGTCGATGAAATTTTTGACCACACCACATTTTTGTGCTCTTGACCAACATTGTGCGCGTTTAAAAGAACATATTTAACAACAACATCATCCGCCATCAACTCTACTAATTTATACCCAATACCCAATACACATAGTATAATATAAATATAATGGGAGAGATTCGGAATAGAAGAGCCAAAACTAATAACGTCAATGCTCAAACTGTATACCATGGAGATGATAATTATGATGGCGACGGAAGATCATTCACATTAATGGACTACGTTCGAATTTTGGGTGGGTTATTGCTAATTAATTTTGTTCTATCAACGTATATTACTGGTACATTATTTTGGGGCCAGCGTACAAGATGGACTAATCCTCGATATGCAAAATTCATGTTTACTGGCCCACACTACGTGGATCTATCAGAATCACAACTATCACAATACAATGGCGAGGATCAATCACTACCAATTTATGTCGCAGTCGGTGGTAATGTTTACGACGTTACGTCCAACCCAGATACTTATGGCCCAGGTGGTGCATATCATTTCTTTGCCGGTAACGACGCAGCACGAGCATTTGTCACTGGATGTTTCAAAACCGATCTTACCCATGATTTACGAGGACTTGATCCAACTGAAGCTCAAGCTACGGTTCGTGGTTGGCAAAATTTTTATGATAATAGTCATCAATATTGGCTTGTTGGTAAAGTTAATCATCCAGAATTAACTGGTGAACCGCCTGCACCTTGCAACGGTGCTCAAAAACCAATGTAACGTTTTTTTTTTCTTTTTTCTTCTAAATAAATTCTTTCAATCTATTTTGTGACTTTGTCGTAGTATACCCTTCACCCTTAATCAGTTCAAATACAATTCTTTCATCATTATAAAATTTCAGTCGCCATAGTGATCGAGTTAAAAATGTTATTGTAGTGATTTCTTCAATCTCGGTATTATCAATAAATAAATATGAATTCGTGGCATTCACCAACAAATCTGTCATGTTAATTTTAGTCACCTGACAAGTTTTGGCATATAATTTTTTCATCTGTTCCTTTGAAGGTGATTCAAAGAATCGAATAAATAAATTTAATGTTTGATCTGGGACAATGCTGATCAAATCTTCGATTTGGAACACGAATGATCGGTGCAAATCATTTATGTATGGCCTTTTATACATAATGTTTTGTGTATTTTCATCCAAGATCACTTCTTTACAGTGAATATCTTCTAAATTCAGGATAATTTCATCAAATTCCCCATGTAGACTTGTTGATTTCACAACTTTATGACTGATTAACCTCTGTTCCATAGCTTTGAATCGATAATATTTACACTCTTTAATCAATGCTTTGCGATGATTTTCACATCGTATTTCTATAGGACCTCCCGTGAAAAATCTTAACAAATCGGCAAATAATTCCGGACTTCTATTTGATAAATTTAAAGATGCAGTTGGCGGCGGTCTAATTAACCCCAATTCTTTCCGTAAATCTTTTTCTGTATTAAAATAAGCTTTGAATGCTAATGAAAAAAAGTTCGGAAAATCCCCTGGATGGTTGAAAATATCCAATGGGACTTGAAATTCTTTCCCACCAATTTGACAGTATAGATCAAGGTTTGCTAATTGTTTAATCAACCTTGGAAGTCCATAATATCTTGCATCACTCATCATATGGAAAAATTCATCGGAATTATCTGGCCTTACGAAATATCCTTGTAAATGCAGTACAATTTTCGCAAATACTTTGGCACTTCGATCTAGATATAATACCGGGCGTCCGCTTTCTTTCACATCGTCTTCTCTGTACTGTAAAAAATACTCAGTGAAATATGATGGTGCGTCGGACGATAATGACGCACCACTTAGTCGAAATAGTGTATCGCCCACTTGAATGCTGTATACTTGTTCATGTGGCAGTATCACTGGAATTGTAGGATCAAATGCCTCCATACTAGCAAAATATCCGAGTTTTTGTCACAAAACTGTTATTAATATAATTGCAATTTTTTTCTTTTTCTTTTGTATTATTACGTCGAAATTAATAAGATCGAAAACATCGACTTTATATGAATGTGTGAGAAAGAGGAAATCAAAAAGGGAAGAAAAAGGTGCCCATATTTTTCGTGGTGCGCTTTGTGCTGTAGGTTAAGTCGTACGTACATTCCAAATTCAAAATACTGTGTGAGATTATCTACCCCGCGATTTCGAGCTCTTGTGATACGTAAACAAAACATCCCTCATCATTGATGAGATTAGACTCAATCTTGGAACATCCTTTATTATCATCATAATAAATATGATATAAAAGTCTCATTCGCACTCTTAAATTACAAATCTATGGTTATAGGCCCTGTTTTCTTTTACTTTAAATTTTTTTTTTTTTTTTTTAAACTTTTATTGTTGCTGTGATCCGTTTTACTAAATACTGACTCAATTATTCGAAACATAAGATATTCTCCCTTGAATTAACATAATTAGCTGCAAATATTTGTTAAAGTTTAAGTTTTATAAAAAACTGCGACCAAAAAACTTTGTTCATTTAATTGGCATTGCATATCCCTTTTTTTACCGATCGAGTATTATAAGGTATTTTGGCCTTGAATTTAATATATTCCGGAATAAAGGTGAACGAACGGGAAACGAAGGTCCAGGGCAGAGAGTTTTTAAAAAAGTATACTTTTGAAACTTTATGACAGGTTAGGTTAACTTGAAATCCGATTGTGTTAAATTTCTTATAAGACTAATAATATAAAATGGCCTGGCTAATTTCATACAGCTTATGTTGTATCAAAAAGGGATTTTAAGGTTCAAGTCTACAAGTATCAGATACTCAGCTCAACAATATATTTGACGCTACTCGATTATTAAAGGTGCTCCGACAATCCGTTATTGAATTATTAATATTTTCGCTTGTAATCTTCGGGCAAAGACAAAGAAAAGAAAAAAAAAAATTTAGATTCTCAGCTTATGAGCATCCAAAACTCGAGCCTTCGATATTTTAAAATATTTATGAATAAAAATCCTCTTACACCGAAGTTTATGGATTTGGCATGCACGCACGGCTTTTACTTAGCACAATCGTTGCAAACAACCGTATCAAAGTTTAGTGTTAATATGGTAGACAATTTAAATTATATGCTTATTTATACCTAAGCTTATAACCTACATAGCATGAAAAGCTATCCATAAAAAGATGTACCCACAATTCTGGTTCTGGGGTCTTATTTGTACCATATCTTCATAGCCATCTCCTTGACTACCGAATTTTCCCGATTTCTAAAAACAATTAAATTGCTTATAGCTGAACATAAAAACGCTTTGTTTAGATATTCCAATTACTGCTTTTTTCAATAATCCTCAAAAAATGATCGACAACAAACAGGTATTTTCGCTACTTTACTAACTTAAGCCAACCCTTTGTTCTTAAAACTTTTGCAACTATTTTTATTCATTGAACTTTTCCAACTAATTTCACTCCTTAACTAAACTTTTTTACTTAAAAAAAAAAAATTAATAATAATAATGAGATTCTCTATTTCTATCATGGCTTTTTTGGCGGCTGTATCCATCGCTGCACCAGCTCAAACTAAACAATCTCCTGGTGTCATTCCAGTTGACGAAGCCATGAAAATGATTGAAGGCGGTGACAAAGTCCAATCCGCAGATGGTGGTCTTTTAATCGATAGTGACGCCAAGCTCCAAGTTTACGACAACACATTGATTGACGGTAAAAAGGATGGTGGTACTGTGAGCGCCCAGCCGTAATCTACTCTAATTCAAACGTTAAAAATAGTTATAAGGAGGTATGCGTTTATTTATGTTTGGCTCTTTTTTAAAGGTGCAGGTTTGATTATATTTTAAACTTGTTTTGTTTATATATATATATACTTTTAAGTGTAATTCTGGGTTCAATATAGTTTTAAAATTTTCATAATTAACTGTCTAGAAACTTTTCCACTATTGCTATTAATGATTTTTCTAATAAATTTGAAAAATACGTACATCGGGAAGTAAGTGTTTAAAATCTGTTGATATCGAAAATACTTTGTGAAAACTCTATGACAGCTAGCTTCTAGGCTGTGATTCTGGAGCAGTTCAAGCTTATATACTCTGGTGATCGAACCAAAGGGAATAAGAGTCTAAAAGCTTATTATATTTGAGTACAACTGCATGCATTATACCGTAAATTTGCAGTTTAGCTACATGAAGGTATTGATTAGAATATATTTATTCCCACCACTTCAATTGTGGAATATAACGAAATGTGACGTTTCAGCAGAGTATCGATAACAAAATATTCTTATGAATATTGAAAACTGAAAATAAGGCTCCAACCCCACCTATTAGACCTTTCATTGTTCACTAAATTAAAACGCTTATATCTATTTTACTTTATTTTAATTAAGCTTTTTACAATGAAAATCAAGCTGATAACAGTGGCGTCGGCAGTACAGGTCGAGCCGGGAACGATTGTGTGTGTACTTTACCGTTACTCTTAGCGTCTTTAGAATGTACTAGTACTCTTTATCGTTAATCCCTAACCTTATTAGTTTGTCTAGTGAGACCTTTAGGACTTAGTAGTTAGCTGGTTTTATAGTAAAAAGATCATATTCGTAAATTTGGTTTGAGGTTCGTAAAAAGTTCGTAAAAGTTGGGAAAATCCGATTTGCGAACTTTCCACGGCCGTTCAGTAAATCAATAAATCTACGAAAAAAAGACAAAACTTCAGCGAAAGTAATTGAAAAATAAAAACATGTCTACTGTATACACTCTACTATAAAGATCTTGTTTCAGATCTGATACACTATTTGCGGCCTCAATTGAATGACTGGAGCGTTGAGTCACTATGTATAGCTTACCCAGCCTAGGATGTTTTATAATGATATTTACCCAACCTTTTTGGAGTTATTTAATAAGTTAAAAAAAAACCAAAAAAAACCTACAATGTTTACTATAATTAACTGTGATTTTCTTGATGTTAAAAACGGGAATTACCGCAAGGCTCGACCGTTACAATCCCGTAGTTACAATACAGCTCCAGTAACAGATAACAATCAAGGATCTTAACAATAATTTTATCATATAGAACTAGAAGTTTCTGGTACTAAATACTACTAACAATACTTTTAAACTTGACCGCTATCTTATGATATATAAAATTTTAACTAAACATTGACGCAAATCCCAAAGTTGATGAAGCCGGTGGATCAAATCCAAATCCAACTCTTACAGTCGACGTAGGCATTTGTAATGATCGCATATAGTATTCAGCATTTTGTGCGTCATTCTTATCTGAAGGTATTTTTAAGTCCATTTCTTTACATTTGGATAAATCGTCACTGGGTATCGTATTGTGATTAAATTGGTCATCGCAATGATCTAAATCAAACCTAAACTGGTATGGTTGAAACTTGTAAACATTTATATTAGAGTCAGTTGTCGGGTACGATTTTATTGGTGGTATTAGAGACGCTTCTGAAGGCTGTAGGGTATTGAAATCGCCAAGCCATTTTTCGGAATCAAGATGGAAAACTGTTTTGGAAGTAGATGGTGTAGGGTATAAAGCTAGTGGTAAATTGATGTTAGGTTGTAAAATCGCTGGTTCGGGGTTTGATAGTGTTGGAGTGCTTGGACCACTTTTGAAACTGTACAGTTTTGTGGCTCTCTGAGGGTCAAGGGTTTTGCTTTGCAATAATCTATATAATCCCTTGGTAGCTTTGAATGTTGATTTCGATTTTGTTATCTTTGATCCTTTTTGCATATTAGGTTTTAGTGTAGAACCAATTTTTTTATTGTAAATAGAATTATAATTCGAGTTAAGCTCTGATAAATAATCGCTTGAATTGACGTAGTCCGTTAACTCTTGAGTGAAGTTAGTCAGTTCTTGAACTGCATAAACATCAATATCATTTTGTTTATGATATTTATTCTTTGTAAAATGATGGCTGAACCTCATCTCTTCCCATGATAAGAAAAACAAACATCCAATAAGATATTTTTTGTCAGTAACACTCAAAATTTGCCCAGTTTTTACATTTTTTTTAATATCCTTGCTTTTTATTCTAGCCAACTGGGCTCGTTTGAATTCATATCTCCTTCTCATTTTGTTGAGATATTCAAATATAAACTGATCCGTATATTTACCGTCCAATATCACTTGGACATTCATTAAACTCTTAGGGGTCATTTCGTTATCCAACAGCACCTTCATCAATTTCGGATGGTCTTGCAAAAATTTAGTGAAAGCTTTATCTCTTACATAATGCGATTTTACAGTGCCGAATGTATTTGCTTGTTTGGTAGCTTGGCTTTTCTCTTGATTACTAGCTTTTACTGATTCTTTTTTCTTTGCCTTTGTCGCCGTTTCTTTAACAGCTTTTAACTTGAATTTTCCATTACATTTCCCCCTTATTTTACGCCCATCTGGAGCCGGCATAGTTTAGTTGTACAATGCAGAAATATGCTCTAGCAAATCTTTTTTATTTTTTTTAATGTCGCGTTAATAACAGGCTAGTCAACGTTGATGTATACTTTGATTTTATCGTTGGAACATTAAATGTTGTTTATTTTGTTAGTGCCATTGGTATACATCCCCGGATTAGGAAATGATGACTGTTTATTGACTAAAACGCGGTACCTTGGGAGTTTTGATTTATGCGTTTACATTAGGACTGAGATATTCACTAACAAATTCATTGTTTTCACATCGGCTTTTCGTCGCTATATAAGAAACAATACTGATAAAAAAAAAATATATATATATATATTAAGCTGATCTATTAAAAATGTTTTACTAAATTCATAAGCATAGTGGTTTACAGCGCTAATTCAAAAATCCAAGAGTCTATCTACTCTTTGGTAGTGATTTTCTGATATTGCTTGAGTTTCTCTTCAATGACCTTGAACCCATTTTTTGTCAAGAACTCTTCGGCTATTCCAACTGCCTACTGCTGCATCAGCGCTTAAATTTTTGAATAACTTCGGTAGGTCTAATCACATTTTGAATAGTTGCATTAATTATGCTTGTCATCATTTTTTTACCCCTGTATTCGGGCGACAACCAGTACCCCAGCCATGTTTCTGCTTTATCATAATCAAACTGAACTTTGGCCCCACCAACCAATTCATTATCGGCTTTTGAATCTCGAATGGCGAATTCTTTTTTGGAAAGATCTTTCGAGTTTATTATTCCTCCAGGTTGTTCTTTTGCGCGTTTGGAGAGGTATGGGTCGTGTGCTGGCCCTCTTACTGTAGTGGTTACGCTTTTGTCGTCAGCTTTTACCATTGCATCAACATCCACTATTGTGTGCGTTTCAGTAATGTGAATTCCATCTTTAACTTCTATCATTGCAAGTTTTTTTGAAAAATGAGTTCAATGAAATTTACAACTCAAAATGTTAGATCTCTTAGATTTTGTAATGGCTCTTAGATTAATATTAGACACTGTCTCGTGATATCTTACCAAATGTCGCGCTAATCCATCCCAGCCGCATATCAGACTCCGCTTCATTTAGAATCGATTATACTTGAAGGTACCACACAATTAGTATATTAGAATATTATCATTAAAAAGAAAATTATAAAAAACTACATACAGCCGTTCTAATATGATAAAAGAGAAGCAAAGATGGGTATACAAAATAAAACCCTAGCAATTATGGTTTTTTTTTAAAAAAAAAAATGCTAGTAGTTTATAAAAACAAGGCTGCAGCAGCTAAAGCACCAGCCAACCCGAAACTGATATCAATAGATGAGGCGCTGTTAGTTTGGTCAATTGAATCGGTATTCGTTGGTGCAGATTGTGCTTGGTCAACACCTGAGGCAGAGCCTTCTGAGCTTGAGTTATCAGAATCTTCTGAGCCAGGGCCTGAAGTGGTGACGCCGGAGTCACCACCTGAAGTTGAAGCGTCAGGACCTGAACCACTATCAGAACCTAAATCGTTACTAGGACCGTTATCAGAGCTAGAAATTGGACCATTCTCACATCTATCACAGTTTTCATTGTCATCATTACCATTACCACTGTCTTCTTCATCACAATTTGACCCTTCACAATCACCTGTAGCAGGGGTTTGGATCACTGGTAAGCAAACTTGGTGGTGGCAAGTGATGGTGACAGTAGCAGTGCCACTAGACCAAATCGTTGATTGACCTGGTACAACAACCGTAGATTGGCTGGTGACAATAATGGAAGTAGGCATTGAGCCTTTATCAGATCTAGTAGCGGTAGCCGACCTGGAAGCTGGACCAGAAATAGTACCTGTACCGGCTGGAGATGGAGCAGAAGTAATTGTAGCATTGTATGAGCCTGAAATAGATGCAGGAACAGAAGTGGATGCTGAGCTAACAGTTGCGGTTTTTGTTGAATGGAAGACAGAAGTCCAGGATGATATAAAGTCACTTAAAGAATCAGAGTTGGTGGATGAAGTGTAAGTAGCATTGGAAGTAGATGTAGCAGTGCCTTCAGTAGTGGTGACATCTTCAGCTGATGTGGCGTCGGAAGTAGTAGCCCGGGTACTGATAGTTGGAACTTCACCAGCTTCTGTAGTGGTAGGTTTACCAATGATATTGTAAATAGTAGTGGCGCAACCTTTAAATTCATACTTCTTATCTAAAGCTGCCAGAATGAATTGCTTAGCACCGTCATCGCCTTTACTGGACGCACCAATATGATCAGCAGCATCATATTTGTTGTAAGACATGTGTGCACCATCGGCACATAAATCATCTACAATAGCGTCAACGCTACCTACTGGGACAACTTGATCACTAATACCTTGGAACCAGTAAGTTGGGGCTTGTGGCAAATCATCACCTTGAGCCAAGTTTGATTTACGCAGGACATTAGCAATTGCTGGTAGTTCAATCAAATCAGAACCTGATTTGAAAAAGCTAAAGATATCTCTAAAGAAATAAGTAAGCAAATTTTGGGTGACACATTGATATAAAGATTTGTTAAATGTATCCGCTTTTTCCGGGAGCAACTGTTCTTTCATCAGTTGTTGAAATTCTGGATATTCAGTGGAGATACCATGGATTGCAGAAGGCAAGAATCCGGCAGTAAGCTTTTTATTGTTTTCCAGAAAAACAGCTGTCAAGTTACCAACAATACCACCAGCACAATGTCCACTAAATTCCAATTCTGGTGCATAGCTTTTGTGCATTTGAGCAGACCAGCCCTATTTTTGTTAGTTTATTTGATTTCTTTGTACCACCTTTCTAAATCCTCAATTACTCGCTAATAAGTTCAATATATCATGCGAAAGGAGGTGACAATGCTTTAGTTAAAATAAGATTCACCTCGGTCACACGGGTACTGAACTTAAAGCTCTAGCAGCTAGGAATAATAAAAAAAATTGTAAATAACACAAATAAAATGCACTTACCACTGGGATAGAGCCCCCACTGTAACCAAAATTGACAATAGAAACATCCTTCTTGACACCAGTCTTGGCGCCAGAGTTAATAACCGCTCGCAAAGAATCTAAGGTTAGTTTTCCGGCCAAGTTTGTGGCACCGAACGCACTATTTTGCCCTTGATAGTCTGGAGAGTTGACAATAATCCGTTCATCTTCAATCAAATCTTTGATACCGCTTAATGAACCTTCGGTTTGAATAGTGTAAGACGGAGAGCAATTGATAAAACTTGCGTCTTCTGGAATATAATATGAAACTAACTTATTTTGAGCATCCTTTGGAATAATTAATGTCGTAATACCGAATGTTGGGTTACCGAGGGAGTCACTAGATCGATATTTGATTTGATATTTGCTTTCAATGATATCTGGGTCGATTGCATCAATATTTTCTGGAACATCTCGAATTTCAATAATGTCGCCCAGTTCTAATTTTTCCCACTCATCATTGGATGGAGCAGCGTAGAAAGCATCATCTGCAGGTTCTAATAATTCACCGTTAACGAAAGTGACAATTGCAGAAGCAATTACTGTAAATAGAGAAAGTCTCATCAGATATAAACGAGTGTAAGTATACTAAAGAGTAAGAACAGACTTTTTCCCTTAAAAAAAAAAAAAAAAAAAAAAAAAAGAGCAGGTTATCATTTAAATACTATATAGTCAGCGGGGGATCATCGAGGGTGTTGACGTTACAATCGATCGCTGAATACCCGTTTTCTTTTTTATATATTGTTTATTTTAAAATTTCTTGCATGGTTATAATATGCAGCAGTTTTTCTCATGTCGTATTTGCCGAAAAGGTTAGCACTTGGAATATTGCATGGAAAACTTTCCTTTATGATTACCAGTGTATTTTTGCAGGTGTTCAAGTTCCTCCTCCTCCTCCTCCCCCTCCCCGCGCCAGTTTCCAGCATAAGTTACTGAACACAAGTGCAGATTAGATGCGCCCTAGATATGGGACCTCGTATCGGAAACATTTGAATTTAAGCTGTTATAGTTAGCGTATGCGGCTGATAAATGTGAATCTCAATTTCCAATTTCCGGTAGCCACATCACGATTTACTTTTAGTACAAAAGAAATTTTTAAAAAAAATTATTCAAGCACAAAATACTGACAATCTTAAGATACCTCAAGCTTAAGTTATATATTGCAAGCAGCCTTATTTCCTCATCTGTGAAATTTCAGCTAGTGCTGAAAAGGTGGGGATTTGAGCTTATATCCATGTTAATTAACCCCCCCTAGTATTTTCCTTTTCTCGTCGTCCGCTAAATTGCATTAAGTAAAAGGAAACAAAGCTGCCACGCATATTTTGTGATTTTAATGTCCTTCGAAAGGAAAAACAATTTTCATGAGCGTAGCCTTGCCTCTAGGGTACACGACTGTCACTGTCGCAAATTATTTTATAATTAACGAGGATTGAACTCATCGTCAAGTATGGAAAATTCTAGGATAGCTAACAATAATAAATCGAACCTTGACGGATCGTGTAAAACCCAATTGCTTAATTACTTTAATTCCATCGATATATCCGCTTTCAGTGGCCCCGGCCTTGTTAAGCACTGCGGTCGGTCGGTATGCCGCGGCGACGGCCTAAAAGCCGTTGTATAATTTTAAATGTACTGGAATTGAGTTCTATGTTTTTTTGTTTTTTTTTAATATTAATTCATTGATGTAAGAGGATATCATATATGCATTAATTAATTACTTGATCCAATAAGTACAGTGTAGGTTATACTTAAAGTTGTGTCTTTTATGCTTACAAGCACTGGTATTGGAACATTTGATCAACGTATACAGTCAAGCTTTTTTGGCCATAGACGTTGCAACATGTAATCAAGATACAAGCATCAAAAGAGTGGGGTAAATTAATGGCATATATGTTCGGATTCGAGCGCCCTCAACGTTTTTCGGTATTATTTGGATAAGTGCGATCCTCAAAATGACATATGATACCGACGGATAAGCCTAAACTATAGAGGTGTATACATTAAAGCTGTATAGCAGTACAAAATTTTCAGTGAAAGAACTATACCTTGTTCCTATTAATTCAAAACGGTAATGCTGTCAAGCCAAATAATTATCATCTATTTATAAGAACTTTTACCTGTTGTACACCGTGAAACTGACACTCATTTTCTAGCCTTTGAAAGGCGGTTGACTAGTTGACTAGTTGTAACAGAGAAGCCCGTTTATCACATTGCATACGTTTCCTCCTTGTTGCCTGGTGCTGGTTCGCACTGCGACAAACCGCCTCGAATAAAGGTTGATACATCGCTTTTCCATCCAGTCTTTGTTTTCGAATTGTATACTTATAAAAATCAAATCACTATTAATAATAACCTTAGAGCATCATCGAAACAGCTCTATATTATCCAGACATAACCCGTTTATTAATTTTGATAGCGGAAGGCGATTCAAAGTCGGAAAATAGAGCCCACCCTTTCTTCGGCTATTCTACCATTTAATTTTTCACTGAACGAGTTTGTTCTGTTTTGGTTTGATTTGGCTTATTTGTGGTAAATATCTATAACTAACGTCGAAAAAATCGGCACACATGCCAAGCATGAAACAGTCTGATATCAATCGATATACAAATAGTTAAGGATTCTATGCCAGGCATTGTACCAGATCCGAACCGAGTTTCATGTAATGAAAAAAAAAAAAAAAAAAAAAAAATTCAGTTAACTAGTATACATAAAAATAATGTAAAATAAAATGCCCAAGTATAAGGAAAAAAACAACTACAAACCTACAGCTTACAACAATAAAGCGACACCTGCTAATAAACCAACTACACCACTAAATCCAATACCGGAAGCGCCATTGACTTGTGGGGCTTCAGTAGTCGGCGCAACAGTTCCAGCTGGCTTGAAAGCTGTGGATGATTGGCTTGAAATGGTTGGAACTGGGGCAATTGTAGCTGGCTGAGTATCAATAACTGAGGTAGTACCGCTAATACCGTTGCTGCATTCACAGTCACCAGTGACTGTCTTGATGGTAGTGTTGACATACTGAGCAGTGCTAGTAATAATGGTAGTATTAGCATGTGGAGCAGCAGTGTCACGTGAAGCGGCTTCAGTTGAAATTGGAGCTGCAGTTGGGGCAGGAGATTCTTCTGGTTCTTCAGTTGAGTGAGGAACCGGACTGCATTTATCTTTAGTACACGTGACAACAACAGTTACCGTGTTTCCACCATTGGTTGGAACCGGAGATTGTTGACACTTGGTTTTGGTACAGGTGACAGTATGTGTGATAGTATTGTTACCGTATGGGCCAGTTGCAGTTGGGGCACCGGTACAATTGTTAGAAATTGATGAAGTAACAGTGGCTTCTGCAGAGAATCCTGGTTTGAACACAGAGCTCCAAGTTGAAATGTAACTGCTGACGGAAACAGAGTTTGTGTAGGAAGTATAAGCGGCACCAGAAGTAGAAGTGGCGGTAATATCACTAGTAATTGTGTTATTAGCGGAGGTGGAATGGGTTGGAACGGAATAGTCAGAGGTTGCTGATGATTTTCCACCATGAGTGTGAGTTTGACAACCAGATTGGTATTGGCCGTTTAATGCATCAAACAAAAATTGAATGGCACCTGAATTACCTTCAACTGCTCCACCAGCATGATCTGCATCAACATATTTATGATATTGAATGTTGACATCGTTTTTACAATAACCGCTGGCAATTTTATCAACTGAATCAACAGGAACAACTTCATCAGCTATACCTTGATACCAATAAATTGGGATCTTTGGCTTATGGTTTTGTTCTTGACCCAAAGTTGAGGCGGATAATGCTTCGGCTACTGGTTTTTTGTTCATGATTCCTGAGCCAGATTTGAAATAGTCAAAAACATTTTGGTACGCAAATTGAAGCAAGTTATCAGTAACACATTGTGTTAAAGATTTATTGAAATCCTTTTTTTTTTTTTCAACTAGTTCCTCTTCTAATAACTCTTTAAACTGTGGATATTCAGTAACCATACCATTGATCCCTCCTGGAAGGAAACCGGCGGAAATTTTTTCATTGTTTTGGTAAAAAATGGCGGTCAAATTGCCAACGACACCACCAGCACAAGCACCTTTAATATCTAATTCTGGGGCATAGGATGGTTGTAGTTCGGCCATTTTCGAAACTGGGACACTACCCCCAGAATAACCCCACGCAGCAATAGCAATTTCTTTATTGATACCAGTTTTTGCTCCAGAATTTAAAACAGCTTTTAAGGAATCCAATGCCATTTGACCAGCCAAATGAGTAGCGCAAAATGCACTATTTGGACCTTGGTAATCCGGAGTGTTAACAACAACCCCATTATTCAACAAGTATGATATACCTGCGTCCATACCTTCAGATTGAAGACTATAAGAAGGAGCACACCCAATATAACTAGCATCTTCGGCGATGTGATAAGAAACCATCTTATTTAATGCTTTTTTTGGCACCATCAAAGTAGTAATACCAGGAATTGGGTTACCAGCAGTATCACTAGATCTGAATAAAATTTGATAAGCACCAGCCAAGGAGGATTTATCGAATCCTTTTAATTCACCAGGAACATTTCGAATTTTGATAATTTCACCCAATTCTAAATTTTTCCAGTCTTTAGATTTTGGGATACCATAAAAAGTGTCTTCAGTTGGATGTAAAAGTTGCCCTTTGACTGCTAGCAAGGTAGTTGCAAGGAATGTAATGAGTGACAATTTCATTATGAATTAATGAAATGAATTGCTTGTTTGTAAAGAATGACTATAGGTTGGATATGCTTGAAAAAGAGCGACTAAAGAGTAAGAGAGTAGGAAAAAAAATTAATATAAATAAACAAAAAATATAAAAACGCACAAAGAGGATTATCACCTAAGTATATATATATATATATATTTTTTTTTTTTTAATGCCTTTACATGTCAGAGAGAAATAATACGTCGTAATTCATATCTAGGGGCTCCTGTAAGAAAAATTGTTTTGGAGACCTATCACGTTGATTACTATGAAAGGGTAGACATATTGTGGAAAAACTCGGCGCGGGGGCAAATATCATGTATAATTTTTAATGCATCAATTAAATTATAATGAATATGCAATCCGTTTATTAAAATTCCAAACTTTTCAACTATTAAACCATTTTCCTAGTTAATTTAATAATTGGACCGATAAAATTAGCCCCGTTTTGTAGGCTGGACAATGCTAGTGGATATATGTACTTACTAATGATATTCCTGCTCTAAGCTATTATAATGAATCTTGTAAATTTCCATTATGGTTATGATCTATAAACGTTGAGAAAAACCCAATTGGCTCTTTTTTCTTTCTTAATCCTCAAAAGTTCATGCTCTAGAAATCTGCCTTTCATTTAAGAGCACCAACAATTGGACAATCTAATATTACTGCATAACAACTTATATGAATGATCAACTACGATCTCCGATCATAAACTAGCCAACTCTCACGTTCGCCGAGCCACGAACATCTTCCGCATCATATGCTTGAAATGCTCCCACACTTAAGCTCTAAGTAAGAAAACGTATAGGAAAACCCAAATAAGTCGATTTTTTTTCTCGATTAGGAAGGGGCGTTTTTCTCAATTTGTTCAAAAAAGTCAGACATGCAGTTTCATGATCTTCCTTCTTGCATGGACCCGTGCACGCGTCTTAATTCGTTTTTCTCAATTAATTAGGTAAAATTATAATACTCAACTAGAGTCGCTTAAATGATAATGCTGTATCATGATATTTGCATAACAGCTTTTTGAAGTCTTCGGAACCAAGTGTTTATCAAACAGGAGACTCGCGAATTTAAATTTTTATGCGGCGTCGCCCAAGGAGCCAAATGATACTAAGTTGGGAAACTAAAATTATCAACACACAAAACCGTTATGGACATCGATCTTACACAGATCCGGATCGGTTAATTTGAAATTAAATAATTAAAATTTTTTTTTTTTTTTTTTTTTACTTCATAAATCATACTAAATAAAGACTATACACAAAAAAGCAAATGTTGAATGCTTTTTTCTTCTTCAAATAAATAAAAATAAACCATTACATAAAGTTAGATACCAAAAATTTGTTGAAAATAAAACCGCAACAGGCGCTTAGAACAACCCTTCGATTTCACCATTAACGACTTGATGGTTATAAAAACCTGGACGAGTTGGTAAACCCGGTAAAGTCATGATGTCTGCAGCCAAAGCATAAATATAGCCACCACCAGCGGCAATTCGAACATCTCGAATTGGAACAGTGAATCCGGTTGGAGCACCCTTTAATTCTGGGTCATGGGACAATGAATATTGAGTTTTGGCAATACAAATTGGTAACTGTGAGAAACCTTGTTTGGTATACAAGTCAATCTTCTTTTGTGCCAATTCAGTGAATTCAATACCAGCAGCACCGTACATCTTGGTACAGATCTCGTTAATCTTGTCTTCAATTGACATATTTTCCAACGGGTACAAGAATTTGAAGTCAGCATCCTTATTTTCACAAGCCTTCATGACACCCTTAGCCAAATCAACCGCACCAGCACCACCATGAGCGTAATGAGTCGCAACAATAGCATCTTCTGCACCAGCTTTAATAGCTTCTTCTCGAATAACTTCGTGTTCTTCGTCAGAGTCCTTGGCAAATTTATTGATACAAACAACAACTGGGACGCCATATGATCGAGCATTTTCGATTTGTTTTCTCAAGTTAGAAGCTGCACCAGCTCGCAATTGATCCAATTTAGAAGTACCTTCTTCAACAACACCATGAGATTGTAAAGCTCGGACAGTAGAAACAATAACTGCACAATCAGGAACCAAACCAGAGTTTCGGCACTTGATGTTAAAGAATCGTTCACCACCCATGGTGAAATCGAAACCAGCTTCAGTAACAACGTACCCAGCTTCGCTATCATCTTCACCTTCTTCTGTGCCGGCCAGCTTCAAAGCGATTTGATCAGACAAAATTGAAGAAGCACCGATAGAAATGTTGGCAAATGGGCCAGCGTGGACAAAGACAGGAGTGCCTTCCAAAGTTTGCATTAAATTTGGTTTAATAGCATCCAACATAATGGCCATCAAAGCACCGGTAACACCCAAGTCATCACAAGTAACTGGAACACCAGCTTTAGATGAACCAATAACCATTTTACCCATTCGTTCGTTCATATCTTCCAAAGAGGTAGCCAAGGCCAAAATAGCCATGACTTCACTAGCAACACTGATGTCGAAACCAGTTTCTCGAGTGAGGCCTTTTTCAGTTGGGTTACAGCCGACGACAATACCTCGCAAAAATCGATCGTTCATATCAACAACTCGTTTCCAGGTAATAGTTTCTGGATCAATGTCTAATCGAGCAAATCGAGATTGTTCTTCTTCAGTCAAATCATCTGGGTTAGTCTTGTTGATACCCAGTTTTTGTAATCGTTTCAACATAATTGGGGAGAAATGTCGTTTACCCTTATCGTCAACCAAACGTCGATATAAAGGACCATCTTTTTGGGTATTTTCATGGAACATTCGAGCGTCCAAAGCAGCGGCAACCAAATTATGAGCAGCGGAAACAGCATGGATATCACCAGTTAAATTTAAGTTGAAGCTAGCCATTGGTTGAACTTGAGAATAACCACCGCCTGCGGCACCACCTTTAGCGCCAAAGACTGGACCAGCAGATGCTTGTCGAACATTAGTGAATGCAATTTTATTCAAATGAGCACCCAAAGCTTGAGTCAATCCGACAGTACAGGTAGATTTACCTTCACCATACTTTGTTGGACTGATACCTGCAACCAAAACATATTTACCATTCTTTCGGTGCTTCAATCTATCGTAAGTTGATAATTTAATCTTAGCAATATAATCACCATGTAACTCTAATTCGCTAGGTAAAATACCAACCTCATTAGCAATATCACGAATGTATTTCAAGGGTTGTTCTCGTTCCACGATATAATCTTCTGGAACTGGATCTTTCAAGGTCAATGGCAATGGTTTGATAGATCGTTTCTTTTGGTTAGCAGTAATTCGTTTGGCTGATTCAACGACATTCTCTAGTAACATCGCAACAGTCATTGGACCAACACCACCTGGAACCGGGGTAATCTTGGATGCAACTCGGGAGGCAGTTTCAAAGTCAACATCACCAACTAATCTTCGGCCTGACTTTTTGGTATCATCTGGAATGTAGTTGGTACCAACATCAATAACAACAGCACCTGGTTTCAACCAATCACCTTTTACACATTGAGTTTGACCGATAGCTGCAACAACGATGTCTGCCTGTTTAACAATCTCTTTAGCATTTGAAGTCTTTGAATGAACAACAGTAACAGTAGCATCGGCATTTCGCAATAAACAAGAAACAGGGCTACCAACAATATCAGATCGACCCAAAACAACTGCATATTTGCCAGCGATTTCAACACCAGATTCTTTTAATAAATGCATAATACCCTTTGGAGTGCATGGCAAAAACAATGGGTTTCCGCCTTTCTTAGCCAATTCGCCGGCATTCAATGGACCAAACCCATCAACGTCCTTTTCATTAACAACAGAGTTGGTGATAGTAGTTTCATTGATATGGGCTGGTAGAGGTAATTGTACTAAAATACCGTGAACAGACGGATCATCGTTCAATGCTTGAACCTTAAAGAATAGTTCTGATTCTGTAGTAGATTCCGGCAAATTAACGATCTGACATGAGATGTTAGCTTCTTCAGCGGCCTTCAGTTTCATTCGAACATAAGTTGACGAATCTGGTCGTTCCGCAACTTGAATAATAACTAAAGAGGGTTGAAATCTTGGAGATTGCGATTGAATTTGTTTAACTTCTTCATTGATACGAGATCTAACGTTTTTGGCGATTTGGGCGCCATCAATGATTTCAGCCATTTTTTTTTTTTTAAAAGTTATAGAGTTCGTAAATGTGGTTGTCAAGATGAAGAAAAAAGTCAGTCATATGATATAGGTGCGAAAAAAATAATTACATGTGTATCAGATATTTATATTTATAACTGTTGACGCGGTACTAAGCATAATTAATGCAATTGGCGAGATTATTGGTGGGGTACAAAAAAATCAATTCAACAAAATTTTCAATTTTCACAAGCTTAGATAACACGGTAAAGGGGGCAGGGCGCAAGCTTAAAGCGCCAGCACGGGTTTTTCCGCCCCACTATCCACTACAGCACTAATTTTTTTTATACGAAAATAAATGAGACAAAATAACACGGGTCCAATGAAATTGTGTGATTAACACCTCAAATTTTTTTTAAAATTACAGGATTATGGACAATATTATTCCGGCATCATGCATACTTCTAGCCTAGCAGATAAGCTCAACAGAACTGTGGTTTCAATGGCTGCGAAATAATTTAATGCTTCCATCAAAACTTTCAAGTGATGTTCAAAGCTTGATTCATATTGGTTCAATGTGTTTTCTAACCAAGATAACAATTCATCCGAGCTTAATTCTTGACCATCTTTACCAACAACCTTTTTGATGTTTTGTCTTTCAGGTTTTGACACCGCTTGTGGGTCAATTGCGATCACAGTTTTCGTTCGTTGCAGTAAAAATTCACCAAACATCCGGCACGCCATGTATAATTTTGCTTGTAGTTTTAAGAGCTTTTGGTTGGTGAGCATGCATTCTTTCATGCATGTATCCAAGTAGTATACATGTTGTTCCATTAGCAAATCGACTGTCTTGGAGTTTTCTAATTTAGCTTTTAATTTTGACCAATTTGGCTCTATAACCTCCATGGTGCAAAAATATAACACCTGTTGAATAAATAGTAACATTTTCACTCTTAAATTGGTAGCCTTTCGTTTCCAATTTTCTAAACGTTCATTAGAAGACTGATACCTCCATGCTTTTGATTTCATTGATTCAATCCATGAATTATTTAGCGTACGTTCAATGTTTTTCAATTCCACCAAATGACGAAACAACAATTGATAACGTAGAATTGTCTTTCTTGACAAAACCAACGAAGTTGGAAATGGCATTTTAAAGTCCAATTGTAGTCCCATTGTAGCTGTAAAATTTCTAGATTTTCTTTGCTGTTGCTCTTCTGAATTAGTAGTTCCAGCACTATCTGAGGTAGCGGTGCGGCTGACAGCGGCCGCCGCCGCGCTGCTCAACATCTTCTCCACAACTTCTGGGTTATTTCCCAGTCCAACCGCTTCACTAACATCCATACCGCTAACATTGACAATTTTTAATAAATAGTCCGTGACACTTGTATGACTAATGTCCACTAATACTTCGTCCTTGAAAGGATCGGTTGATGAAATTGATCCTGGCTGACGTAGTGACATATCCAATAAATATTGGAGTTTAGTAACTGATGCTTTTCGCGATGGCTTTATTAATTCCTGCTCTGCAATATCCATAAAATTGATAAAAAAATCAGCTTGATCCAAGAAAAAATAATGTTTTAATGATCGCAATCGTGCTGGTAATTCATGAGTTTCCACTAATAGTGACAATAGCGACTTATTTGCATGAGTATAAGCTTCGGTTAAACTTATTACGATTCTGCTGTCTTCTATAGATTCAAACCCTTCATCAACGTTTAGACTTACGTCATCACCGCCACATTCCCGAACAACGTTTAAATATTTTCCTGCCAATAATACCTTTTCATATATCTCAGGGTTCGAAAGTTGCAATGGTAAATCATCTTTTCTAACTGTGTATCGCTTTTCCCAATACTCGTCTGTATAGTCCATATCCAGCCTTTCTCGTTTTATGCTTTTCAATTCTCTAATCATAAACTCCTCATGCGGATCGTCTATGGCCCCTTTATGAATCCATCTAGTTAACATTTTCAAATATGGTTTTGATGCATCTTTTAATAACCTTTGATATAATCCTTTGGCAGTTGGATCACCTGAATGAGTTTTCAACCGCTCTGCCAAAATTCTCAAAATCGTGCCCCCCTTACATACAGCTGATTTCGTCGAAACCATCCCCAGCTCATTAATTCCCTTATCACCTTCTTTTAAACTTTCTAAAACCTTTTCAAAGTCATTAAAAATATTTGCTGCTTCCTCAGACTTTTTTTCATTAGCTCTTAAAACCACATGTGCCAGATCATAACAGTGCCGTAAAACATTCCCCTGTTGCCCCAATTGTACGTTCAAATTGTGTAAGGTAAAAGCTGGATTAGACATTATTTGCCTCTCTAATTGTGCTGTTAATAGGTGGTAATCGTTTAGAATTTTGCGAATACTAGAGCATAATGCTTGGTTTACCAACCCGAATTCTGGTTTACTTTGCGCATCGATAAATGCACCCAATGCAAATTTATGCCTCGCTGTTTCAATAACTGACCTTGTGAGATCCTTCAAACTTGGATCCAGACTTTTGCTAATTCTATATTCCGGCCCTTTCAATCTATCAAATTGTATTGTTGGATCAAATGTGTCGCTATATCGGATATAAAATCCTTCACAACCCATCATAACATATAAAATATCCTCCATTATCAACGCCTCCTGAGAGCGGGTACCCAGTTTATCTAACGATGTGTGTTGTTTGAATTTACTAGGAATTTGTGAATATTTGAGCATAGGTAAGACCTTAGGGGCCAACGTTGAAATTGAACTGTCTGTAAGTTCTACATTAGGAATCCATGATAGATGGTTTTCATTAGATGGAACACGTCGTGGTTGTTGTTTATGATGTGCTGAAGATCGATAAATCGTTTCCGTTTCGCGTCGTGTATATTCCATTTTATTTTTATTTTTTTTTTTCTAGTTGGGCAATCGTTAAAAGTGCATTTTGATGTTGTGGTTATTTTTTATTATTTTATTTTAAATTTCAAAATTATTGCGCGGGTCCGACGCGACACTTATCCCGCTTGATAAATATATAAAACATCTGATACTAGAAATGTATAAAACACAATAGGGCTCACCATTTTAAAAATAAGAAATTGCCAACTGGCATAAACTATATGTTTCCAAGTTACTATATTGGTGATTTATCATGTAAACAGAATTATCAACCTCATCAGCCTCGTAAAGAGCAGAAATTTTCCAATGCCACTAGCTGAGACACACAACCAAGCACAACTGCGAACTTAATTTCATCTGTTTTCAATTAATGGGTTTAACCTCTTAAAGGTAGTTTGTAAAATATTCGTTTAAGCTGAATATTTTTTCAGATAGAATATTGCATCTGATGAGATTTTTCAATTAATATCTGTCAAATAACAATCCTTAGCAACAACGAATGATATCCCTGTCAACATTCCAAACTAATTTGTTAAATCGTAGGTGGCCATTTAAGTTGTTTGTTATTTGCAAGTGGCATAAAGTAAGGAATTGTAATTTAACAATTCCTTAGGGTTGATTATAGAAAGCTTTTAAATTTGGAATTCAGAGCTAAGATGCCTAAAACAATATATATATATATATACAAAGGTTCGTTTCTGGATCCGGTAATCTAAGAGAGGATTACTTCATAACGTTTCTATTAAACATGAGGAAAACGCCCAAATATGAAATTGTTAGTTAATATATAAATGGACGGACCGCATCACACTCATACAAATTGAAGAATTGCTATGTGTGTCTATTGGTTGGTGATATCTCCCCCAGCTTTTATTTTTCTTGTTGCGCGATAAATAAACTCCCAAATCTCTAACCTTTTAACTTTTCATGCGCTTGAACTTTTTTTTTTTTTTTTTTTTGGCGTTACCCATCACCTTTACTCGCCACCAAAATCTAACTTTCCACATCACAACATCAAAACTACAAAAAATTAGTAGCTGCCACCACAACAATCAATTAAACTCTAATTTATTTTACAATGTTTTTAAGTCGTAGCGAGTATGATCGATCAGTTAATTTATTCAGTCCAGAAGGTCGATTGTTTCAAGTTGAATATTCTTTAGAAGCTATTAAACTAGGATCAACAGCAGTTGGGGTATGTACGAGTGAAGGGGTAGTTTTGGGGGTTGAAAAGCGTGTTACATCATCATTATTAGAATCGTCATCAATTGAAAAGATTGTTGAAATCGACAGACATGTTGGTTGTGCTATGAGTGGGTTGACTGCTGACGCACGAACTATGATTGATCATGCTCGAGTCGAATCTGTCAGCCACACATTTAATTACGATGAACAAATTAAAGTAGAAAGCGTAACACAATCAGTATGTGATCTGGCGTTAAGATTTGGTGAAGGTGCAGATGGTGAAGAAGAACAAGTCATGTCACGACCGTTTGGGGTTGCTCTATTGATTGCTGGGATTGATGAAAAAGGTCCACAATTGTATCATACAGAACCAACTGGTACTTTTTATAGATATGACGCTAAGGCTATTGGTAGTGGAAGTGAAGGTGCACAAGCAGAACTACAAAATGAGTATCATTCTTCATTGACAATGGAGGAAGCTGAATTATTAGTTTTAAAAGTTTTGAGACAAGTGATGGAGGAAAAATTAGATTCCAAAAATGTACAATTATCAAGTGTTACAAGAGAAAATGGGTTCAAGATTTATAAAGATGATGAAATGGCTGATGTTGTCGCAAGATTAGAAGAACAGGTAGTTGATGAGCCAATGGCTTAGAATTGTTTTTACTTTATACAAAAAATATATATATTATCAATAAATAAGGTTTATTATTCTACTAGATGAGAATATTCAGGAATTTCTCTAATCTTATTGTACAAGAACTTTTCCAATTTTGTTGCGTTTTTATAATAAGTGGTTGATTCTCCATTGTATGATCGACAATTATTAAAAACTAAGCGAGCATCATATAAGAAATCTTCCATATTTGTGTACACGTCGGCTTCTAATCTTTGTTCCATGGCACTTAGATCCATTGGTTCTTTTATAACTTCGTAATAATCCGGAACTTCATCTCGAGAAACTGGCTGAGCAAATGGCCAAGCCGACGGGTGATTTTGCATCTCACTCAATAAATGTTGCATGACTGCGAAATGTGGACCTCTCTTTGGCCTTCTAGCCAATTCATCCATTTCTGGTGTCCATCCAGCTTCTTTTAATCCAGGTATTGACATTGGGTCAATTGGATCAGGGTTTTCTTTAAATTTTTTGATGCCCTTATGTATGATATGGGACTTTGAAATTTCACGAATCTTTCTCATGATCGCAGCCTTTTGAAGTAATAGAATCTTAGAAGCGTCTAGATATCGAATCCTTGGTACCATTGAACACTGCATGATTGTGCCACCTTCATAATCTTTAATATAGCCCATCCAAACGGATTTGTCCAAGGTAATTTCTTTAGTGAAACCTTGTTTTTTGAAATACCCAATTGCATAATTATCTGCATACGTCAAAAAATACATAATCGGACTTGTGTTTTTAACATAATCTTTCAAATGATTCATCAAATGCGCACCATACCCTCGAACTTGCTCAGTGGATGAAATTGCACAAAATACAATCTCTGCAAATTTTCTTGAATCGAATGGCCGGTATGTGATACCACCAACAACCGTCAAGGGCTTTCGAACCACTGCAATTGATAAATGACTACGATCATAAACTAACCGTGCAATATATTCTTTTGGCATTTTGGGTAATTGTTTTTGAAAAATGTTCTTCAACCCAGTTAAAATCATCATGTTTTCTTTACTATTGTCATTGTTCACCACTCGAAATTCTATCTTCCCCTCTCGTTCTTCCATGGCTGCTGGTCGTTCTCTATACTTATATTCTACTCCGTCGAACACGAACTTTGTAACGTTGGGCTCCTCATCAGGATCTTTGTTTTCTTCATTTCGTCCTTTACTCTCTTTATCTTTATCATCACCATCTGTATCGCCACCATCCGGCTTTTTCTCCGCATTACCTGTATCATCTCTATCTTCATCTCCACTATCTTTTCTGTCCTTCTCATCTTCGGATTCGATCTTCTCTTTTAATTCATCGTTAGTATCGCTCATTATTTTGTTAGTATCTTTTGAATCCTGATTATCCTCCTCCGATGGATCAGTTTTAACGCGTTTAGCCATTTGTTCATCATCTAACTCCAACGTTGATGATTTCCGCTTATTTACTTCTTCTTTATCAGACATTTTATTAGTATCTCGGAATAATTGACATATATATATATATATATATAATTTTTTTTTTTTTTTTTGCTTGTGCACTCAATTGTTCAAAGTTGATAAATAAATACGGGCTCCTCTGCTCTGTCGGTAGGGTATACTACGCCTTCTCTCTGTCTTTAAATTTTGGTTTTTTAATTTTTTTTTGTCGATATCTTGTCTCCCAACACACATGGTCCCACCCCCGAAACGAAAAGCCGTATAACTTTAATACTGTATAGTCCTGTTTATTTGTTCTAGCTTGTTAATTAAATTTCACCACGTCAACAACTTCTTCCCACTTTTTCACACCTAATTTTTTATTTTCTCCCTGCTAACCACAACCTTTTTCAAACACAATTATAACCAGAAATGGTACGTCCAAAGAAATTATTGTTTGCTAACATTTCATTTAGGATTTTGATCAACTTGAAGAGATTGACGGTATTCGGTTCAGTTGGAATGCGTTTCCATCAACCAAATTGGAAGCTTCCCGTACCGTTGTTCCAATTTCGTCTATGTACACTCCATTGAAAGCAAAGACTGATTTGGCTGTTTTACAATACGAACCAGTTACCTGCCGTGCTCCATGTAGAGCTGTATTAAATCCTTTCTGTCAATTGGATTTACGTGCAAAGACTTGGATCTGTCCATTCTGTTTATCTCGAAACCCGTTGCCTCCTCATTATAAAGATATTTCTCAACATGAATTACCACATGAATTATTGCCAGCTAGTTCAACTGCTGAGTATGTTTTAACTCGACCTGTACAAACCCCACCAATCTTTTTGTTTGTAATTGATACTTGCCAAGATGAAGAAAACTTGAAGGCTTTGAAAGATTCTATCATTGTTAGTTTATCATTGTTACCACCACATGCATTGGTTGGGCTGATCACTTTTGGCGCAATGGCCCAGGTTCATGAATTAGGGTATGCTGCTTGCAACAAGGCGTTTGTCTTCAGAGGTAATAAAGATTATACTGCTAAGCATGTTCAGGAACTATTGGGATTAACCCCACGACCTCAAGGTGGTGCACCAAATAGACCAATGCCTCCATCGTTTTCGCGTTTCTTGATGCCGTTACAAACATGTGAATTCCAATTGACTACCATTATTGAACAATTAGAACGGGATCCGTGGCCGGTTGCTAGTGATCGACGACCAATTCGATGCAGTGGTGTCGCATTGAGTATCGCAGTTAGTTTGTTGGAACAGTCATTCCCAAATGCCGGTGGTAGAATTATGTTCTTTGCAGGTGGTCCACCAACCGAAGGGCCTGGTATGGTTGTTGGCCCCGAATTAAGAGAAGCAATGCGATCTCATCACGACATTGATCGTGACACTGCTAAACATTATAAAAAGGCTATCAAATTCTATGAAGGATTGTCTAAACGGGCTAGTACTAACGGTCACGCAATTGATATTATTGCAGGTAGTTATGATCAAATTGGTATGCAAGAAATGAAGTCATTGAGTAATAATACCGGTGGTGCAATGATCTTGAGTGATTCTTTCACCACTGCTATTTCTAAGCAATCTTTGCAAAAGATTTTTGCCAAGGATGAAAATAATGACATGTTGATGGGGTTCAATGCTACAATGGATGTTTTGACTACTAAAGAATTGAAGATTAGTGGGCTAATTGGACACGCGGTTTCTACTCATAAAAAGAATGCATCGGTCGCGGATACCGAAATTGGTATCGGTCAAACTTGTTCATGGAAAATGTGTTCTATGACCCCGGCGCATACATACGCAGTATTTTTTGAAGTTGCTAACCAAGGCACTCCAGCTGCTGGCCAAGGCGCTGTCGTACAATTCTTGACTCATTATCAACATTCAAGTGGTACTTTCCGATTGAGAGTTACTACTTTGATGAGATCATTGGTAGGTGGTGGTGACCCTTCCATCGCTGGTTCATTTGATCAAGAAGCTGCAGCTGCATTAATGGCTCGAATTGCTGTTTACAAAGCAGATGTTGAAGATGGTCCAGATATTTTACGATGGACTGATAGAATGTTGATACGATTGTGTCAAAAGTTTGCTGATTATCGCAAGGATGACCCGTCATCGTTCAGGTTGGCGCAAAACTTTTCATTATATCCGCAATTTATGTTCCATTTGCGACGTTCACAATTTTTACAAGTGTTTAACAATTCTCCAGATGAAACTGCATTCTATAGACATTGTTTGAATCGAGAAGATTTGACGAACTCGTTGATTATGATGCAGCCAACATTAATGTCTTTCACATTTGATCAAGAACCAGAGCCTGTTTTGTTAGATAGTGTTTCTATTAAACCAGATTGCATTTTATTATTGGACACATTCTTCCAAATTTTGATCTATCACGGTGAAACTATTGCACAATGGAGAAAGGCCGGTTACCAAGACCAAGAGGAATATGCCAACTTTAAGGAACTATTGGAGGCCCCACGACGAGATGCCAGGGACTTATTGGTCGATCGATTCCCATTGCCTCGATTTATTGATACTGAAGCTGGTGGATCACAAGCACGGTTCTTGATGGCCAAATTGAATCCAAGTAATACACACCAATCTAACGTTTATGGCGCAAGTGGTGGTTCTGCTATCGTGTTGACCGACGATGTCAGTTTGCAAACTTTCATGACCCATTTACAAAAACTAGCTGTCGCTGGTACTTCTTAATTCTACAGATACTACTAATAATAATTATTTGACTGTTTTATAGTAAAAAAAATAAAAAAAATTCCTTGAAAATTAAATTTTATAAATAGGGCCTTCGTTATTATCGCCATTAAAAATAAACAAATTTTGAATCGGTTGAGCCTTTTGAGCCAAAACGTTAAGAATATCTTGGCCCAAGACTCCACCTATGATAGCTGCAACAGGGGAAAGCTCTGCATTAACGATAAATCGCGAAAATGAAGCAGCGAATTCATTGGTGATAATACCAGCTGGTAACCCTAATGCTTCGGTTTGTTGGAGAATTGTTTGTTCATTCGCCTCTTGAGACCGCCACAATGCTAATAACGCTGGCAGTACAGGTTGAATTTTGGCCAGTTTTCGAGCTCTAAATTGTGAACCAAAAGTACCGTTCTGGCAGTTACCAACTGATTGTGATAAAGATTGGTATATATGCCTTTTGGTAACAGTTTCTCTATATTTCTCACCATCTTTTTTGATGTCAGAAGAAAGAATGGTAGAATAGGAATTTTCAGCACCTACCTTTGTTTGTTTATTAGGCTTGTCAAACTCTATTTTGAATTCATGACTGATCAAATCAGCAAAAATAAACCCATACAAACCCATCAACCCAGCAGCATAAAAATACTTGTTATTTTCTCGTGCTACATTATTTACAAATAGCATATCGTCATATTCTAATTGAGTAGCCACAATGATATCAAACCTTGAAAACCATTCTTTATCTAGATCTTTCAATTGTTTATCCACTGTTTCTACCGAAACCCGTTTATTTAATTTCTGGATACGTTCTTTAGCAGCTTCACCTCGGTTCTTTCCAACGTCCATATGCTCCAAGAAAAAGTTAGCCCCTAAATCCTTTTCAGTTACAGTGTGACTATCCAAAATGGTCAGACTACCAATACCAGCCAGTACGATATTCTTAGCGACTTCACTAGCCAACGCTCCCAGGTTTATTAGCAGAATTTTGGCGTTTCTCATTCGATTCTGTGCATCCATGCCCCACAAGCGGATTTGTCTGTCATATAATGCGACTTCATCAGCGCCAATTTGTTCTAAAATCTCTTTTTTATTCGTATCAGCAGTCATTATTATTAGACTAATGCCTATACTTATAATGAACAAAAGTTGATTTTTATTTTTCACGTTAATGCAGGTGAATTAACAAAGTGGAACGCCATCTCCGAACTCCCAAATGGAATCAACGTTATAAAGGCTTAAAAAAAGTCGGACCACGGAACACCAAAATATATTTTCGCATCAATAAAAAAGAAAACTTGACTTTTTAACCTTAACTTTGTTTTTTGTTTTGTTTTCTTGTGTTTTATATTTATCACCCCAGGTTTTGTTTTTCATAGATGGATTTAGGAAAGATCTTGGATAATGATACGCCAATGCTGGATCATGTAGATCCAGGATGGCCATCTAGTTCCGGAATTGAGCAGCGACCAGAACGTGAAATGAAATTGGATTTATGGCTACCTGTACCAATGACCGAACTACAAAAAACACTAACTGATCAAGTAGTATCACTTCATTATAGTGATATTTTAAAACTGTTTGAAACAAACGACCCAGTTATGCCAGAATCGCTAGAAACTTTGTATACTGACTCACAATTGGTTTGTTCTCATCCTTATTTATTAGTTGAAGAAGAGTTACCCCATAATTTATTATTGAAAGATGTACCTGCACAATTAGCTAGAGAATCTGGAAAATTTAAAGTTTTGGGAGATATTTTGGATACCTTTAAAAATGAAAAAATCCACATTGCATTATTTGTGAAACCGGGCAAAACATTCAATTTATTAGAAGCTTATTTATTGGGACGATTTATTAATTATAGAAGATATTACGGAGAGTTATTAAGGGAAGTGGACGATAACGAGGATCTTTCCACGGTACATTTAATTCCTTCGTCACAGTTGGCAGGGAACTTTAATAATACTGATGACGAATTTTCTTTGGTAATTGCATTTGATCAAAGTTTTGATGAATCAGCTGCACATGTACAATCAGTCCGACAGAAATCTGATAAGGAATTATTACCAATCATTAGAATGGCCGCACAAAATTCGGTAGAACATGCTACATTCAAATTTCAAAGCTTGCACCAAGAAGACGAACGGTTATTTACTCGAAATGTTCTAGCGGCTGTTGTAGTTTTGCGAGGTGAGATCGGCACAATTCCCAAACATGTCTCTCATTTTTATGATCAAGGGTTGACTGTTTTATTAGAATGGTTTCATGGGAAGACAGGATGGCCTATGCCTGCTATGCCTCAAGTTAGTACTTATAGCCCGATGGATGTTGAAAAGAGTTTATTGACTGAGGTATCAAGAGAAGAAGAAAATATTCCAAGCTTTTCACCCCCTAGTAGAGATTATTATCAGACCAAGCGGTTGAAACGTGAAATTATACCACAAGAGGATGAAGAGAAGTTGTCGATATCTTTATTATCAAAAATGAATGATATTTTACGAGAAAATGAAATAAAGACAACGGAGCTGAAAAGCCTACGTACGGGGGCTGCTCAACGTCAAGCTGCGCTTGAACAATTAAATGAAGATATGGCTGACAAAGTTAATATTATTAATGATTTGGAAGCCAGATTACAATTTTCAGAAAAACAACTAATGAGGAATAATGCTGACTTGGTAAAGTCAAGGGAAACTATTCAGTCTCTAACTACCAATTTAAACGAGACTAAAAAATTGTATGATTCACAACCACCAGAAAACCAGCAACTAATTGATCAAACTGAACAGATAAAGAATTTACAGCACGAAGTCGTCAAGCTTAATGAACGATTGGAAAGTAAGCAATCTGAGAATGAATATACAAGAAGTGAATATCAAAGGGCATCTGCTGCTGCTGCAGACACGCATCAAGCAATGGAGAATTTGAGAACTGAAAAACAAGATTTGACCAGAAAATTAGATAGTAATATTGTTGAATTGAGAAGGCTAACATTTGATGACGAGCGCAAACAAAAAGATGATCAGATTAAAGATTTGAAACAGCAGGTAAAATTTTTAACTGAACAATTGAGAAGAGTTACTGAAAATGTTTTGGAAAGTGGTGTCAAACAAGTACGTTCATCAAGAAGAAATACCCCAACTTCTTCATCAGTGAATCCAATGGTTTCGTGATAATTATACAGCACTCCAAAGTTTGATTGACCTATCCCATCTTGCAGATATTAAATCATAATGCTTATTTAAATCGATAGCCAACGTTTTGTTAGAATCCTGTACTGTATGTTTATGAATCCAGTTATCTGCACTCCAGAATTTGATTGTTTTATCATACGAACTCGACACCAAAAAAGTCCCTGCTTCTGTCAGCCCATTTTTTTGGCTATTATCCGCCTTGAAATAACAAACATCTGAGACCAAACTCGTATGAGCAGGGATGGTATTAATACACTTAACTTGTCGAAGGTCCCAGATTTTAACAGAATTGTCACTGCTAGCTGTAGCCACTTGATACCCATTTGGAGAAAAATCGCAGCTATTAATTGTTTTGATATGTCCATTTAGTAGCATTATAGTTTTCCCGGTTCGTAAATCCCATATTCTACCTATAGCATCCACCCCAGCAGACACTAATAAAGATCCGTCACATTGAAACTTGACACTAGTAACTTCTTTCGAATGCCCTTCTTGAGCTACTAACACCTTTTCTGTTTCAAGGTCCCATAATTTCCAAGTATAGTCGTGCGATGCGGCAGCTATATATTTCCCACTCGGATGTACATCAACTTTACCGGTTGGTTTTTTTTCTTCAATTTCGTCGTCTCGAAGAGTAGTGATTGGTTGATCGTTATCTAATGACCATATGTCTACATTACCTTTCATATCACCAGTGACAAAATTGAATGTACTTGAATGATTGATTCGAGGATTCCATGCTAATCCACCTATTTTTCCGTCGCATCCTCTATAACTCTTTACGGGATTTAAATTATTTTTGTTAAATAATTGCAAACTACCACTCCAGTCTGCTGCTGCAATTAAATCTTCATGCGGTGAGAATTTGACACAACTTACAGGTCGCTGGAATAAAGATTGGTTAGCATTCCCGTCAATTGATTTAATTTTTTCAAATATTTCTCGTCGATGACCAACATGGGCTTCCAAAGACTGTTGCGATTCGTATCTTTGCTTTGATAGCCGGCTTTTTGCATTTTCTATGGAATTTTTACAAATAGCTAACCGAGCCTGTTTTAGATCATAATCACCTTGGGTATAAAACTCCTCCTCTTCCTCATCGTCTGATTCTTGTTCGTTATTTAAAAAGACTTCAACATTCATCCCGGTGCGCTTTCGTATTACCAACACCATTCGCAGTCTGTCCCTCCTATCGCCCTTATCCTCCGCAAAATATGTTATTGGTTCACCAAGTTGTCGTAATCTTTGTCGAACTTCATTATCATCTGTTGGAACGTTAATCAAGGCACCTTCCTTTTTCAGGTCAAGTTGTTCCAGATATGCGTTTGATGCACTGTTTACATTTTGATACCGGACTTGTTGGACTTGATCCAGTCCAATCATGTCTGTATCACCATCTTTGTCCATCATTCGAGTTAGGATTATAATAGTAGTAGTATGGGGCAAAAATTGGCATGAAAAAAAGTTTATGTATACAAATTTTTAGAACGTCGCGCGCTCCATCAGAGACCGTCTCTAATTAAGTTAAAATCGAATCGCGAAAACTTGATCGGTTTCTTCCATTTCCAATTAATAACGCGTGGTATTTTTTTTTTTTTTTTTTTTTCTTCTATTAACAAGAAATATGACTAACGAACCTGTTATCTTACCAGTTCAATTAACCACTTCGCAGGTTCGACCAGTGGCATACCGTATATTATCAAAAAAGCATGGCCTCAATCTAAAAAGTACAGGGTTGGAGGTACTTGCGAAGTATTTAGGTCACACTTTTGGGGTTGATTGGAGAGGTAGTAAAGCAGAAAAATTTTTGGATCAAACTGCCAAGCTCTGGAAGGAACAGGACAGAGGGTTATTTATAGATGGCGAAAGCTTATCTGTCGTCATTAACGAAACAAATGCAAATAATGAGAGTGAAAAGAACAATACCACTAATTTCAATTGGAAAGGTTATTTCAAAGTCATTAACTCCATAGATCAACCGGTTTATAGATATAACCCAGTACGAAAAAATTATGAAGTGGGTGACTATACTGAAAACAAACCAAGCCTGTTAGGTAAAGCGGTAAATAGAAGTGATATTTTTTCAACAAGGTATCATATTATTCATGATCGGTTGTTAAGAGATGAATCGTTTCAGCCATCGGATTTTGGAAATGCTAATATTAATTCTTTGACTTTTATTAAAAACATGTTGGGTAAAAACGATAAAGAGTTTGTCATTATGGGGTTGCTATCCAAAGGTGTTGATGGTAAATGGTATTTACAAGATAAATCAGGGAAAATTCAATTGGATATAGAAACTCGTGCGGTACCTGCCCCGACTACTTATTACACGCCTGGGTCATTTGTGATTTGTACGGGGATTTATCATAATAGTATGTTTATTGTTGATAATGTTGGCCCACCAGCAGCCGAGAGAAGAGACCATGCACGGAAATCTCAGGGGTATATCGATTTTTTGGGTGTTCATCAATCTGCCAATTCCAAAAAAGGTACTAGTCGGATTGAAAGAATTGATAAGAATTTTGAATTGCAATTGAAGTTAAAAGAAAAAGATCTGAACCATAAGATTATTGTTTTGGGGTGTAATATTTTTCTAGATCAATTAAGAGTAATTGATGCATTGAGAAGGGTATTTACAGAATTGGATCTGTTAGAACAACCACCGTTGGCAATTATTTTACCAGGCAGTTTCGTCAGTATCCCATTTCAACCTAATGGCAGTTCAACCAATTATAAAGAATCATTTGATTTTTTGGCATCATTGTTGAAAGAATTTCCGACGTTATGTGAAGAAACTTCGTTTATTTTTATGCCAGGTGATAATGATCCATGGGCTGCTACGTTCACAGCAGGTGCAAGTCCATCATGGCCGTTGGAAAGTATCCCAGGTGTATTCACAAATCGAGTTCGAAAAGTGGCACCAAAATCTATTTGGGCATCAAATCCAAGTAGACTAGCTTATTTAAGTCAAGAAATAGTCATGGTAAGAGATGATTATGGTGCACGATTTAGAAGAAATAGCATCATTTTTCCAAGAGAATTTGACCAGGAAGAAGAAAAAGAAAATGACCCCATAGAGATTGATAAGAAAGAAATTAACAATGATGATAGTGAAGACGAGGACGTCCAAGGCAATAAACGAGCTATTGAAAATTTAGTGGAAGAATCATTTAAGCTCAAAAAGAGCATCAAAAAAATCACCCCCGACGTTGCTGAAGCGAGAAAAGTCGTTCGAACAGTTTTAGATCAAAGCCATCTATCTCCATTCCCTATTATGACACGGCCGGTTTATTGGCAACTAGATCACACTTTACAAATAACGCCACTACCAAATATGATGATTCTAGCCGATCCTACAACTCCAGTATTCAAAGTCACTTATGAAGGATGTTATGTGTTGAATCCAGGGACTTTACTAACTTCTAATAATAAACAAGTGCAATGGATGGAATATGATGCCGCACGCGGTGTGGCCACTGAAAAATGCGTGTATATTTAACAACTTTTTATTATTATTAAGGTAATCTATGCATATGTTTAACAGGTATACAAAACCGAGGATCAATAGCATCCAAATTCTCATATCCTAGTAAACTCAAACCAGCAATCCCGAATACTGTATGATAGACATCAGCTTCATCACCTCTACGGTCGGCAATCCCGCCAGTTTCTTCATCTTGAGCGTCGAAAATAAATCGCCGTAATTTAGGTCCATCAATCCAGTCCAGTTTACCCACCATCGCTAATGATGCTAAAACCCACCAACTATAACAAACATCTGGCAACTTTTCAGGTCGTCCATTTAGCCCCCCATTTTCCACCTGTCTTTCACCAAGCCAGGATTCAGTAACTTGTCGGTTCTTTAATAGGTCCATTCTACCTAATAAGTTTAGCGCTCCTAAACATGTAAAAGCCTGTGCTGCGTGTGATTCTGCCCCCGGTACTAGACCAAATCCACCATCAAAATTTTGGCATTTGGAGATAAATTCAGCAGCCTTTTCGCAGTTTAAATTTGATAAAGTACCCATAAGTCGTAATGCCTGCACGGCGGTGTATACAAATCTACTGTCAACTTCACCGTACTCATCCCCCATCACGACCCCATCTTGTTGTTGTAATGAAACAATCCATGCAGTAGTTTTGTCAACATCTACTTGATCCATTGCATCTAAAATAAATAGAACTTGAATAGCGCTTAGTGTGTATAACAAATGTCGGTCATGATAGGGTGCCGCGCCATACCCCCCCTCTGGGTGTTTGCAGCTATTTACAAACTCAATCACTTCAGATCGTGGGAGCGTATCAATAGATCCCATCATATCCAATGCTGTAATCCCCCAATACAACCCACTGATTCGTAAATGCTCACTAAGCCAATACTCCAATTCATCCTCTTTTTTATCCAAGCTTTTGATATAATCTATATGTTTCTCTCTCAAAAATACTTCAATCATTTTACTGGGCGCATAAAAAGTTGGTGTTGGTAAAAAAAAAAATAAAAAAAAATAAAAATAAAAATATTATAAATATATTTGGGAAAATCATCTACTTAATTTAAAACAAAAAAAAAACAAAAAAAAAATATTAAGTCTTATACAAATTATCCAAGAACCCTGCAGCGATTCTATCGGCAACGCCAACGGTTTTGACACTACCTGCAACACCATATAGAGCGGCGGTACCATCTGGTTTGGCTTCAGTAGACCCACTGGCCACCAATTCTTGCACAGATTCCTTCAAGTCACTAATCAAATCATCAATTGCATTGACAGTCAATCGAGTGCATGCAATATGAACAGCAGCCGGATTTTGCAAAGCATTCAAATGCCATCCTCTCTTTTTCATAGCATCTGCTAAATCATAAATGTTCAAATCATGTGAACTGAATGAAACCACTGATCCAATTGGATTACCCAAGACGTACAATTCGTCAATTTGTTCAACTGCCAATTTAAACCTTTGAGCAGCACCCACGATTTCTTTACAGGAATTTAAATAGCCTTGTCTGCCCATTTTCATCAAACTTGCCCAACAGCCAACCATCAATGCACCAGGTCGAGAACCTGCCAAAGTTGGAGATGCATACAACCCACCAGACCAATCAGCAGAAACGAAGTATTGATACCTTCTCATATCTTCATCTCTATACATAATAATCGAAGAACCCTTTGGAGCGAAACCATACTTGTGAGTATCACAAGAGATGGAGGTAACACCAGGAACTCTAAAATCAAACAAACTTGGTAATTTGTAGCCAGCTTCTTCCAAAAATGGTGCAATGAATGACCCCAAACAAGCATCAACGTGTAACGGTATTCGATATTTCAATGCCAAATCACTCAACCCCTCAATGTCATCGATAATACCATGTGGGAAATTTGGTGCGCTACCCGTTAATAAAACTGTGTTTCTATTAATTAACCGTTTAACTGCTTTTAAATCAACCTGGAAAGTAACTGGATCTAATGGAGCGTGGATTAATTTCATATTAAAATAATAAGCTGCCTTATCAAACCCGGCATGAATAGTAACTGGAGCAATAATTTCTGGTTCAGTAACACCACGTTCATGGTATGCTTTTTGTCGTGCTGCCAAACAAGTCAATAACAAAGATTCAGTACCGCCACTGGCACTAGTACCGCAGCCGGTTTCTGGGGCATTAAATAATTTCAAAACCATAGAAACAACTTCAGATTCCATTTTACGAACCCCTGGGAAAATATCTGGATGTAGCTGATTTGCCATAGAATACTTGGCATATGCTTCTGCTTGAATACCCAACATGTCTTTACCTCCATGATAAACAGCACCAGAGACACGACCACTTTCCCAATCACTATGTTTCATTTCAGTATTTTCATCCAAAATCTCAATAATCTTCTCATTTGACCAGCCTTCTTCCGGTAATTCACGATAAAATTCTTTAGACCGATCAATCATATCGGTTTCAACTTTCTGTAGAATTTCATTAACTTCTGCATCAACTTTCGGTTTAACAAATGGGAGATTTAAAAAGAACTTGAAAAATTTTTGGCCAACGTATTTGTATAAGTTTTTCATAGATTGAATGGGGCCTCGACATAAGATGTATCTTTGTGCTTTGTCCAAATATTTGAGAACGAATGCGGCAAATACCACATCACGAGTCAACTCCAATGGAGTAGAGTATTGATAATGTGCAAAGAGCCTATTGGTAATGAGATTCGAGTACCCAGCTAGCCCGTTGACTACCTGTGTCAACTGGGTGGACATTTTGTGTTAGTATGAAAGGCTTGAATGGTTAGTAGCAAAGTGAAAATGAAGAAATTAAAAGTTTTGAAATTACGACAAAAAGAAGCGTTTAAATAACATTGGAGAAAAGAAAAATAAACCCCATTAGTTGTGCATGAAGTTATACCTGTAACTTATATTATCCGAGCGCCGTTGGGACCGGCAGGATAATCAGCTATACTTCTGTAATAATCAAAAAAGTTATTTGAGACAAACAAACAAACAAATTGTGATACTTGAAAAAAAATAAGTGTTGTAACAAAAAAAAAAAAAAAAAAAAAAGGATGGGGATTGACTACTACTTGAACATTTTGGAGATCAAATTTTTAGCCAGGGTTCGTGCGGAAAAAAAAAAAAAAGTTCTCCTTTATGCATTGACACATTTTTTTATTTTTTGTTTTGTTTAATCTTAAAAAAAACTTATCTGAGTTCTTATGGCAATTAAATGATATAAAGGTTATAATCGTGCATCATCTGTTTAATTAGCTGCACACTAACGCCCTAAAAGAATTTAACGATTGTGAGTGCGACTTCAAATAGGCGTAAAGTTCATATATACATAGACCGTTTAATTTATGTAATGCATCCTATCTGTCTATTTTTAAACCACTTACTTTATTGTAGAGCCAAAACCATGCATCCATGATGCTACGTTCTCCGACCAATGCTAACGTTATTTTGTAGTATCAGATTCTTGTTATCCTGATGCCTTGGTATGTCTTTTAACTTGTGAAACAGACGAAGTTATAGATGATGAATAAAGTGAACGGTACAATTAAGATTTCATTTATTGTCTCAATTCACAAGTTTCCAGAGACACAGTTGTCGATCTTCAAGCAGCCCTGGGGAGGGAGAAAAGTCATCCAAACCTGTCATGCATGAAGGCCAATCAACGCTGCTGCAATAGATGATGCTTACAACTGCAGGTGAGGAGGCTCGCGAGAATCTGGTTCTTATACCTCACTTTTAGGCGGTAGAAGAGGTGCTCACATGTGCATATTGTCGAATTGTAAAGAGATTAATTGCAACAACTCATTATAACCACCTAATGTAAGAACTAATTTAAATTTAGTTGCCGAATCGTGCTTGTTGGCTGCATTATGTGTGAGTGAAATTCTATTTACGCACGTTAAAGTACATGTGAATTCAAGTTTGCTCTAAATCATTAAAACAACTAATTTTTCAAACGATATTGGATTTATTTTTCAGTGTGTATGAACTTTTCACAGGACTTTTATGATGCTGTAAGGATCTAATGGTGTAAAGCTATACCGGTGTAACTTCTTTTTTTTTTTTTTTTAGCTAGCTAGCTCTTGATTCATGTTGTAGATTCTGATATATTTTATTTAAAAAAACTGGCTATTAGTTGAGGTGATCAAAGTGCATGAGGATATATGTCAACCGTTGTGTCAACCTTTATTTGGATTGATAAATGTGAAGATAGTCTCAACTGCTGGAAATCAATTTTTTTTTTTTTTTTTTTTGATTACAAGACAGACCATGGCATAGAAGTATTATTGGCTATCATGAAAACAGGAAGAAAAATAAAGGTTTACAATGAATAATCTGTAGTGACCCATGATTGAAAATGTTCTCCACTTTGGCCATTATAATGCTGCGTGTGCTTGCGAGTTCAACATCTGACATTATAGCTTCATAACATCTCATAAGTACATGAATGAGCTAATGGAAAGTGTACTTTCTAGTCGGGGCGACCTCCACCGGCAAATTTTTGAATATGATTATAAGTTTTAGATCTAAATAATCAATCAGGCCTTAAACTCACTTACATGTGCACGTTGGGCGATAGCTTATTATTTTAGAATTGCGTGCTAAACATCTTCCCAAAATGTTGAGATGTAGATTCATGTACTTATGAGATGTTATGAAGCTATAATGTCAGATGCTGAACTCACAAGCACACGCAGCATTATAATGGCCAAAGTGGAGAACATTTTCAATTGATTGACATGGACGGTTTCAGTCTCATTAAAAAAAAAAAATTCCTAAAATGGATATATATCTTGCATAATATGCGCTAAATGTTTTTCCTTTTTAGGCCAATTGATATCAATAATCTTATTATTCTGTCATGTCTAGAATAATATGTAAGGTCATGGATTAAATTAGTTAATGGTAAGCACAATTGCGCGGGTCTAGTTTCAGTTACACAAACTTATCATTTCAAACAATGGGCGTTTGCGAAATCAAGCTGCTGAGTCGAAACACTAAAAAAAAATTTCATTTGACGCACATGCTGCATTAATAGCGCAATTGAAACATAGTTCATCGAGATTTCACCGTTCAAAATCATCCTCCGGGCCACTTTAGAATACCGCTAATAGCTCATGACCCCAGTTATAAATGTGCTATTTACTAAGTGTAGAATACAATTAATTTTATATTTATCAACGATAGTACTACATCACGATCACTGCTTATTTTTTTTGACGTCGTAAAATTTTTTATTTATTTTTTTATTTATTTTTTTCAATTTGTTCTGGATAATTTTAGAGGATAATTGACCCTTTATTATTAGGCTTGTGTACACGCATCTCCAGGCAAAAAATCAACTGACGCCTGGGGGCTACTCTTAATCAACTAATATGTCTATTTCGGCCCAAGCCCAAATGCTCTTCAATAATATGTAATCCATTTAGTTGGAAGAGATTTCGGTATATCGACCAAATATTAGCATTATAACTCGCACATCGCCCGCACGTGCCTTCCATCTGTGATGCATAAATAATTTGCCTTTCAAAAAAAAAATTGAGGGCGATATGACGTTACATTAAATTCCAAATATATCCTATCTTTATGCGGGCCGACGAAGAGGGACGTCACTCATTAAAAATATTTTGCTTTGAAAGTACAAGCTTAGAGACGGAGTTGGAGGTAGTTCGAAGGCTAAGAAGGTTTTTGTTATAAACTTAAGTTTTGTCTAAACTAGTAAGATTGATAAAGCGCTATTGCAAATAACTTTGATACAGAAGGATGTTAGTAGATCAGGGTTTGGAAACAATCTCCGATCCCAAACATTATAATAAGTTATGGGTGCCAATGCGAACCGTTATGCAACTAGGCCGCAGTGTATTGAACATGCACTGTCGACTTGTAAGCTCAAATCTGTTTTAAGATATTAATTGCTAGTCTAAGTCTTCAGGGCGCGGCTATTAAAGTCTTGGAGACGACCCACTTTTATGTTGCAGATGTATTCAAAGTGGGATGAATCATTTGGATTTATAAGGCTATTTTATCATGATAAGGTGGATCCGATGTGCTAAAAAATTACAACATCTAAATAAATATAAACTCTATCTCGAGAAGGCTAAAGCGTTATATATACTATAAAATAATATTACTAAGCAAAATAATGGACCTGTTGATTTACCTAGCAAACTCTGGGTAAACATTAGCCAATCCATTAATTCCCCCTGGTACTAGCCCAACGATAAACCCTTTAATTTAGTGCTTCCCACAACGGCCTCAATACCTGGAACTAATCCATCAACTGCAACATCTTTAAATTATAGTTCTGGAGCGTATTCTGACTGGAATCAGGTCACCCATGCAGACGCCAATGACTCGCCAGATAACCCGGTTAACACCAAACCAGCGTTTGGGTTAGTACCCTTTATCTAAGGCGATCGCTATTGCAGCGTACCCAGCCCGGGTGTTGACGGCATCCAAACATTGCCCACTCAAAATTGAATATAAAGGTGCACAGTCAATACTTGAGCTGTCTTGAGCAGTTTGATAGGACAAAACTCGTGAATAATTAGCATTATAAGGAATTATGATTGTGGCGATTCCATAATCAGGCTACCATTCAAATCCTGTGTTCTGAGCATAAATTGATATGAACCTTTCAGATTTTTTATTCCAGAAACAATAATTCAAGTGGACTCGGTTTTAAAACAGAACCAAATATTGCATTGGCTGCTGATGCAGCGATTGTTAACTTTAACAAGTACAAATAAATACTAAAGAGAAGAATCGAGTGGCCAACATGTTGACTTGTGATCAATCAAAAGCCCAAAATTTTGAGGTTTTATTAAGTATAAACACATCAACCGTATATTTACCGTTATATTGATACTTCGAAATTAAAAATATGAAAAGCCTGTTTTAGCCCTACTAAACAATATGTATGTTCTATGGTATGTCTAATGGTTGATGATAAATCGCTCACGAGGAACAGCGCCTGAGGTTTCAGTAGTAGCCCCACGTTCCATGTTTGCCAAATATTGGAAATGGGGTATTAGCGGTAGCTGTTGAATCAAATTACATCCACAATACATGTAGGAAACTACTGAAAAGTGTCTTGGGGTTTGGTGTCAAAATATTAAAATTTTTTGGATAAAAGGTCTGTGTGGAGAGGGAAGCAGCTTGTTATCCAATAAACATTATAAAACTTCGATTTTGAGATGCAGATTTGTAAACTGCTTCATCATTTTAATATCGCTATAGGGGTTTTCACGTTCAAGATTAAGCGGCATGAATCAACTAATTCTTGAATAACCAATGCGAACCCCGCAATCATTTCAACTTTTGGCATGCTATTAGTGTGATTACACCTTTTTTTTTTTTTTTTTGTTTTTTTTCAATTTCCATAGTATATATTAACATACTACATATTTATTACAATAGTGATACATGTAAGAGTATTGCTAGCTGTAAGGTTCTTTTTTTTATCTCGTCTTTACCTACTATCAATAATATTAAAAAAGTATTTTTATACTTAAAAAATACAATAACCGCTAAAAATATTAATAAATCATAACTTTGATAATAGAGGAAAGTGAGTTAGTAAGAAATCATTTATTTTATCCAGGCCCGCTAATAAGTAGCAAAGAGACCTGCTGAGTTTGCAATATACATAAAGCTGTTCTAATTATACTAAAAAATAATAATAATGTTCAATTGTGCCATCCACAGTAGTCATTGGTGCCCTGTTTTCAGTTCTAATCCTTTTTTCTGACTTCAAATTAATGATTCAAAATACTCAGACCGAAGTTCCCTAGGAGAAATACTG
>JAJLUN010000105.1:0-53056 GCA_030564365.1 Blastobotrys arbuscula | reverse complement strand
GCTTGTCAAGTTTTTATCAGGAACAGTTATAATAATACTACTACTAAGATGTCCAATGAATAAAATACTGGCAGGTTATTCCCCAGCAGCAAACTTTATATCGCATGAAAAAGATTCGTTTGTCATATTCTCACTACGAAATTCGCTATACTGTATTGGGCAAGTCGGGTTGTCGAGACAGCATGTCGTGGCCTCACACGCAATGTCTCACACCTCTGCGTTATTTATAATGTGGACGTTCCCGTTTACGTACCTAGGCGCAATATATGACAGCTCGGTGATACCTTACATAATGCATTTCCAAAATGGTGTTATAAACCTGTTTTAGATGGTGCGGCTCAAAAGAATGTTTAGAAGACTCGTGTATTTCTAACATTTAAATTAATATATTTAACTTTTGGGGAAAAAATCCACAGCCGATCTGCGCACGCGAAGCCTTTTGCAACGCAGCCGCGACCTACCAACAAAATAGATCCCAGATTGCACCGGCAGGGCTTGAAGGGAAAAATGTATCACGTCATTATTATGTTATCAAATCTACTTATCTGTGGACCGACCCATCTTCGAGGTTGGTAGTATTCAATGAATTAGATAAAGAGTTTTTTTTTTTTTTTTTATATCTCTTCTTCCCACAAACCGTGCTTCCAGAAGATGAAAAATGGAGTGCCATCCTCTCGGTGGTCCATCAATACAACCATACCACCGTCATCTCCCAGGGATGGACCAATAAAGAATTCGTAGTTCTCGAAGTTATTCATGGTTTTCTTTAATTGAGCGGTAGCGCCATTTCTAAAATAATTGAGAGCAGCATAGTTGTTTTCCCACAAGCGAATCTCAACTCCCTCCACGTAACTCTTGAGATGTTCCTTGAATTGTTCTTTATCGAAAGAGACTCGTTGCAATTCAAAATTGCGAACAACTTTGGCGACTTGTTCAGCACCTTCTTCAGCAGTATCATCACCATCTTCAGCAAACAGGATATGACCACCACTGGAGACAGTGACCATTTGAGAGTCAACTTCATAGACCATACCATCGACTTCCTTTGGTTCATAGGAGTCAGTAAGCATTATATCACCAGAAAAAACGTCCCTGTAAAGAATCATTTTTTAGTTGGTTAGTAGAGTTTGAAAAAAAAGATGGTGAATGAAGAACAAAAAAATTTGTACGAAAAAAGATGATTACGCATTTTTTTGTAATTTCATGGGGGGTGTTCCCAGATTTACGCTTGTAAAGTACATTTATATGCGGGGTTCGTTTACAAAACAAAACAAAGCAAAACAAAAAAAAAAAAGAGTGTGCTAGAAGCAAAAAGATCTACGTGCCAATAATATCGCAAGTTTAACATTAAAACTTAATTCAGAGCTTGTCAAGTTTTTATCAGGAATAGTTATAATAATACTACTACTAAGATGTCCAATGAATAAAATACTGGCAGGCTATTCCCCAGCAGCAAACTTTATATCGCATGAAAAAGATTCGTTTGTCATATTCTCACTACAAAATTCGCTATACTGTATTGGGCAGGTCGGGTTGTTGAGACAGCATATCGCAGCCTCACACACAATGTCTTACACCTCTGCGTTATTTATGATGTGGATGTTCCCGTTTACGTACCTAAACGCAATATCGATACGACAGCTCGGTGACACCTTGCATATGCATTTCCAAAATCATGATGGTGTAAAGAACCTATTTTGATAGCGCCCAGATTGGGAGAACCCGATCTTTTGGCCATCAAGTTTAGAGAACATAAACTAAAGAACTAGCTTAACCGTGGATAGTTAATATCGTTTGATTTAATCAAAACTGGATCGAACTCGGATCGGACTTAGATGCGATCGGAGTTCCGGTGAGCATGCATTGAGAATGCTCACATATTTTGTAACGTTATCACTGCTTGTACCCCCAAACCCATCGGACCATAGCCGCGGTCCGATGTATATCAAGATAGCGCTTAAAGCATATTCAAGCCTATATATATATATTCTATATTCTATGTACCAATTCTCTTCTACTTCCTCACTCAATATAGTGAATATATCTATACTAATAAACTTTGTCTGTTATACTACAAAACCTCTACTATCAACTATATTACGCTTGTAAGCAAGCTACCGCGCTCCATCACGTAACGATTGGGAATTAAGACCTAGCTAGACAGATATTGTTATAAAGAGGTTTAATACACCATTTTGAAAATGTATACCAGATGTGGAATTCTTAAAGTATCCCCATAGTATAATGTTAAACTTGCGAAATTATTGGCACATAGAGCTTTTTGCTTCTAGCACACTCTTTTTTTTTTTTGTTTTGCTTTGGTTTGTTTTGTAAACAACACCACGTATAAACGTACTCTACAAGCGTAAATCTGAGAATACCCGCCATGAAATCACAAATAAACATGCGCAACTATCTTTTTTGTTCTTCATACACCATCTTTTTTTCATTTTTTTTTCAAACTCTACTAACCAACTAAAAAGAAAAAATGGGTTTTTTTCTTACATAGACATTTTTACTGGTAATGAAATATTATCTGACGCCTATGGTCTAAAGGAAGTCGATGATATGCTCTATGAAGTTGACTCCAAAATTATCACTGTTTCCAGTGGTGGTAAGATCCTGTCTGCTGAAGATGGTGTTGAAGAAAAAGGTGCTAAAAAAACCAACGAACTTGTTCACCATTTTGAATTGGAACGAGCCTCTTTCGATAAAGAATCATACACGAGTTCTCTCAATGATTACTTGTTCGGGATTTCTTGCGTGAAGATAAGCCAGATACTATCGATGCTTTTGAAGAGGGTGTTAAAGCTCAATACGACAAAATCATGGATAACTTCGAGAACTACGAGTTCTTCACTGGTGATTCCATAAGTGATGAGGGTATGGTTATTTTGATGGACCACCGAGAGGATGGCACTCCATTTTTAATCTTCTGGAAGCACGGTTTGGTGAGAGAATAGCGTTAAAAACAAAACAAAAACTGGTTCCCTAATCCATTGAATACTACCTCAGCCTCCAAGCTTAATTAGTTAGTGGGTGGGGTTGGCCGTTGGAGATCTAGATTTGATTACATAATGATAATCACGTGATACATTTTTCTCCTTCAAGCTCTGTAGGTCACGGCTGTGAGCTATTTATGTCACTATAATAACCCAAGAATCCTGCTATTATCATTAATAAGAATATTAGATTGAAGCTATTTTGGCCATGGATTGTAATAGTTGGCCGATGTCCCACGCACAACCGATTTGGTACTAACAATCATGTCCAACTCTTAAATCTATGGGGTATAACATCTTGGGGGGGGGATACATTTTTTGATTTTTAGACAAGTTACTTTGGCACATGTGCTCATGAGTGGAATGATGTTGATATTTTACCTATTTAGTGAGCAGGTATCGGGGCACTTCCACCTCCAATAAAATTATTTGTTTACTTTTAATTTAATCTTTGACACCTGTAGACAGTGCGGCGGCATTATGTCATATACAATTTTAAGTATCATCAGATAAATGATTTTATTGTTTTTCGGCCCACGTGACGTGTCCGAAAGGGTTGGTGGGGTAAACTATTAAAGAAATGTGAATGGGTGATCCTAATCTTTCCTCTTCACTTTTACTATTGCTCATAAAAATAATTTAAATTATGTTGCTGGGTAAATTATTAGTACTTGTGTTGCTGAATGCCTGTAGTGTGTCTGGAATAGGGCACACAAGAAGAACTGTACATGTCAATGATCAATGTATGATAGACTTTATGGTATGCCTAGGTAACGAAGTTTCGAATTATCAATATAACATAGAGGAATCAACTGTACTTATCTACACAACGGATTTCTCATATTTCGATATAGTTAGGGGTGGGAAAGATAATATAATGGCTAGGTGCTTACCTCACACTAACGCTACTAGGTATATCGCATTACAAGATTATGACACTGGCGAGGCACCAACTGACCTAAGGAAAATGAGCGAAATTGAAAATGACAATCGTACAATCCGTATATTTGTATTTGATAAATGGAACCCAAGGAAATATCTAAAGGCACCAAGCTATTTTGATTCATTTGAAGACGATAAAGGGTGTGATGGAAGCCATGCATAATCAGGTATTTCAAAATATGGGGAATGGGAGATCCCTAATCTTCCCTCTTCACTTTTACTATTGCTCATTTAATAATATATTATATTAACATTGGCAATGCTATCTAGAGTATGAAATCGCGAGTATTGTAAAGTAGTTAACCTACAACATGCTAATAGGGTTAATACGAACCTACAGTAAAGGCAATTAGGAATATTACATGATTATGATAGACCTCGACAATACTAGTTCTGAGCTTTTTCTTAAAGGGCGACCTTTGCCTACCGTCTATTCCATGAACGTTTTGAAAACGTTCGAGTAGCGGGGCTGGTACGGTACTAACCGATCCAGGTTGAGAGTAGTTAACTTCATGATCCCTTAAGGGGTTTTTTTGGAACTACTTTTCCTCTACCTTTTGTTGATTTATGATTTATTATTGGATTATTATCTTTTTGAAAGAGATGCTTTTTAGTATATGTATTGTGTAAATAATATAGTAAAGAAGAGATAATAACAAAAAAGCAGTAATATCACATATAAAATGTACCTCTCCATAGCAAGGTGCGGGATTTTTTTGGCGTTTAGTTTAGTTTAGTTGGGAGGTTTGCTAAAATCCAGTTCCGAAGTTAGATTTAGATCAATTTTAGCTGTAAAGGGTTGTCATACACTTCAGCCGTACCTGGGCTTGTGATTTTTTTATACGAGAAAAAGCACCCAAATCCAGCCGTATCTGAACTACGACGGTTTTTTGTTTTTTAAGGGAAAGACCCAAAGCTATGCGGAGCTGAGCCCTTACATCACCTTTTTTCCCCGGTATTTATACCAATTAGCTACAGTATATTGATATATATGAACTAACTCCATCGTAAGATATCTGCCTGATGTAGAAGGATCCATAGTATATGTGCCGGTTTTTGTATTTCACAAAGCTATATTGGACTTTTTTCGGCATAAAGAATAGTATATTAGTCAAATAGATTGTCTTTCAATTGTATCAAAAGCTGTTCACAAAATTAAGGAGGTTTTTAAGTTGCATCATATATGAACCAGTTAATATATAATTTTCAGCTTATACAGCCACGAAAATCAAGGTTTTTGTGGAATCCACGCCTCAAAGTTGGCTAAATCAGGCATCCAATCTATTGGTAGGCTAGTTAATTTTTTATATTAACCCGTTTGGACTATACATATCTAGGAATGTCGAGACTAGAACAAATTAACCTACGCGGACCTGTTGCCATCATGAGGGAAGTACGCTAATTCAACTTGGGCATCAAATAGTAAAACTATATTACAAGCCAACTTTTATTTTTTAATTAATTGGACCAAAAACCTAATACAAATCCTTTTTAATATTGAACCATTAATCAATTGATATAATGAAAACGCCAAGCATTAATTGTAACCATGTAAGCCTTATAAGCCTTTGAATAACGCTAGTGCGTTGCTATTTTAGTATTTTGAGAATGTTGATTTTAAGCCGCATGTTTGAAGCTTTGAGGCAACTATTTAAATCCCCCGATTCCCACTTTTTTGTAATTTTTATCAAACCAAGCACTAGTGAAACTCATATAGTCGATGAGATCCAAAAAAAGTTTGGCAGATAATCTAGGCGTTGGATTCTGTTGAATTAGGGGCTGCGATAATAGTAATTGTTTGCAACTAATTTATTATTATTTCCATTTGGAAGGGCCAGTTGCTGAATGATACTTTCCACGCCGTCAATTTTCTGTATCTAAAGGTACCTGTAAAGATGGAATGAAATGGAAACAAAAAAGCCGAATAAATTAATATATAAATTTAAAAATGCTAGAAATAGGTCTTCTAAGCATTTTTCTGAGCCGCACCATCTAAAACAGGTTTATTATACCATTTTGAAAATACATATGTAAGTTATCACCGTATAATGTTAAAAACTTACGATGTTATTGGCACATAGAGCATTTTACTTTTAGCACTCTTTTTCTTTGGTTTGTTTTGTAAACGACCCCGCATATAAATGTACTCTACAAGCGTAAATCTGAGAATACCCCATGAAATTACAAAAAAATGCCCGGCCATCGTTTTTGTTCTTCACACCATCTTTTTTTTTTTTTTTCTTTTTTCAAACCCTACTAACCAACTAAAAAAAATGATTGTTTATAAGGACGTTTTTTCTGACGATGAAATGTTATCTGACTCCTATGAACTAAAGGAAGTCGATGATGTGGTCTATGAAGTTGATTCCAAAATGATCACTGTCTCCAGTGGTGGTGATGATACTTCTGAAGAAGGTGCTAAACAAATCAACAACGTAGTTTACTATTTTGAATTGAAACGAACCTCTTTCAATAAGCTCTCATACAGAGATCATTTCAAAAAATACTTCAATTCTGTTTCGCGTTACTTGCGTGTAAAAAACCCAGATGCTTTCGCTGATTTTAGAGAGGGTGCTATGGTTCAATTGAAGAAAATCTTTAGTAACTTCGAGAACTACGAGTTCTTCACTGGTGATTCCATGAGTGATAAGGGTATGGTTGTTTTGATGGACCGCCGAGAGGATGGTACACCATTTTTAATCTTCTGGAAGCACGGTTTGAAGGGGGAATAGTGTTAAAAAAAAATAAAAATAAAAACTGTTTCTCTAATCCATTGTATCAGATACTACCAACTCCAAGCTTAATTAGTAGTGGGTGGGTTGGCCGGAGATCTAAATTTGATTACGTAATATTCACGTGATTATATTATCTTTAAGCTCTGCCATGCTATCTGGGATCTATTTTGTTGACCGGCCGGTCACAGCGCTGGTGCAAAAGGCTTCGTGTGCGGAGATAGGCTGTGGATTTTTTCCCCAAAAATTACGGTATGTACATATTATCACCAGATTGTTATAGTGAAGACACTGGTTCTAAACAAAACAATGCTGCTGATTTTTTTTCACGACTGCTGTTCAAATGTGGGATTGGTTAGCTGCAGCAGGTATCAAACCAAGCACTATTGAAAACTCATCCATATTAGAAGCTTTAAATATATTTATTACCTCTATGTTCTGAACTAAATTAGTTAAAGGGAAGAAGAAGAAAATGTTAGAAATACACAGGTCTTTTCTAAACAATTTTTTGAGCCGCACCGTCTAAAACAGGTTTCTTATGGGGTACTAAAAAAACATAAAAAACTTACGGTAACGATACTACCACACAAAAACCACTCCGCAAGCACGACCTTCAAATACAGTTATAGCCAAACAAGCAGATGAAATTTAACGCACAATGACATCAGTAATATTCCGGACAAATCATATGAATACGTGTACAATAACTTAATACATACATCATGATTCCAAATTTTAACGACTCAGAGAGAGAGGGGAAACGGTTTAGCAGCCGCCGCAAATGATGATTTTAGCCAAACAGGGCAAGATACTTCAAATACGAGAACTGTTGCCTCAAATGCCTCAAATGAGATAGCCGACAAATACACTAATGCAACCAAGTACAAAAATTTCCACCCACTCAATTTTAGATTTCATCCAATTTTATTTTTCTATAAATACGGGACTTTTCCTTCTTGTCTGAGCTTAGATGATTAAAAGTCAGAACAACGCAAAACAGTAGAAGAGTGAAACTCATACATGAATAAACAACAAGTCACAAACGAAATTTTTAAATATATATCGGGATATGTAGTAGCAAAACAAGTCATAGAGATAGCTGGTAGGTACGAAGATACGAAGAAATATGGTAGCAATCACATTTTTTCATATGGTATGTTTAACCATCATTACACTATTGACACGAACAAATGCTCTGACGACAATTGTCCATTCGGGGAGAAAAAACAGCGATAGCGTCAAGATTGAACAGGTAATATTTGACATTACCAAGTATGCCAATTACGCATTACAGAGAGTTTTTGTGAAGTTAATTCAATAAATTACTATACGACGGCGACAAGTTTCAACGCAGATAAATAATAATAACAATAATAAAAAGCATAGCATACGTGTGAGTTTTGCTGAATTGCACGTACAACAACGAAAACACAAACAAGTTGGACAGGGTCCTAATTGGAAATAATGGAGATTTGCGTCGTCCAAAACGATAATGAAAGTTGACGAACGGGGAGAAAATCTACAATGAGAGGAGTCATAGCGCAACATGTAAGAATTTGGTTCAACAGACACGCATCGAAGTGGATTAATTCTACTTCACACCAAATGGGACCAGGGCACTTTAAGTATCATAGGTGGTATATCAGGTGACTTGAGTTTGACCGGTGGAGCATCCTGGAGTGGAGGTAAAGGTATAATGCGATACCAGCAGATATCATAAGGTTCATTAACTCCACAGAAGGACAATTCGACGAGGGAAGTGGGCGTATGGATATTCCAGTATACACTCACTCACCTAAAGAAATACAATTGGGTGAAACCATACACGTACAAGCACGTTTTATCTGATAGACCAACAGGATGTTAAGACACATATGCGACGACTTTTTCTAAATGAATAACAATTATATGCGACTATTGTTTCCATAAACAGTATAATATAATAATAAGATCTAGATTTAAACCTAAATCGGTAATAATAATAAGTCCGGTAAACTCCGCTAGTGGTGCTAGAGGTGTAATTCATACATAATACCAATGTAGTAGTTGAAAATAAAACTGGAAAATGGAAAATAGACGCCAAGTTGTCTCCTTCGCATGCAATATATAGCACCTAGGCGCCTCTCGAGGTGGTCGGTTATAACAATACCCGTACCTAGCTAGGTCGTAATTCCCAACGGCATAACAGTATTGTAGTTTGTATACAACCGGTAATTAGATAATAGAAGAAAGGTTTCTTAGTATATATAACAGATAAAGAGTTTATTAGAATACTATATTGAGTGAGGAAGCAGAAGAGAATTGGGTACAGAAAATATATAGAATATATATAAAGATAGGCTTTGAATATCAGATGCTTTAAGCGCTACCCCGATAATATTGCGTCGGACCATAGTAGGGGAACGTACGTTCCCGAGGTGTGCAAGCAGCACGTGATATCGGTGCCCATCGGCATTGCCCAGAATTCAATTGAGAGCGGGTATACGCATGCATGCAGTAGATAACACGCTCACGCTAAAAATAAATAAACTTGTGAGAGAGAGAAAGGAATAAATAATATTTACCGTGACCGTGACGGCACCTATAATACTTATTCCGGGACGGATCCAGATATATCAATCATTTCTATTTGTTATGAAAATTATTAGGTATGATAAATAAATAAGAATAAAAATAAAAATAAACAGCAAAGCTTAATTAGCAATCAACCATCTCTCTGCTTTTTTGAATGAGAGGTTTTATATGCATACGAACCAACTCGGAAAGGTTAACGCATCGAAAAATCCCGCCCCCTTCCAAACCATTCTTCATGGTGGTCTAAAAATAGACTGACAGTTTCATCTCGTCTCCCTCCGCCTGAAAATTCGTGATGGGGTCCGATCTGCTGCATTTTTTGGCATCCGCAATGCGATATTGAATGTGATTTGGGGGGGGGGGCGAAAAGTCTATTTGAATTAAAAAGTGTGGATGGGCTATTTTATTAAACCAATTTAATTATGTACAAAATATTAAGTGATTATGCGACAAGATCGATTGTTCTTTTTTAATTAAAATTAGGGATGGGTTACTGCAATTAGAAAGTGTGCCATTGTTTATTAATCGTATTCAAATTCAAGATACCAATGGGCTGGGGTTTAACTTTACAGGTGTACCACCGATCGATTAAAGCTTATAAAAAGACTGCGAATTAATATACACACACCCCCCCTGAAAATAAATAAACAAATAGTTCTATTTTTAGTATTTTCCCAAATTGTGACCTGTCACCAATTGGCTTATCGATCGGGGTGACCTTTCCAGGTACCGACCGTACCGCAAGCCGTTGAAAGTTCAGTATACAGACACACAATTCATGCATGCATATGAATTCTTAGGAATTCCTTCCCGGCTTTGTAGGTATATTCCCAGTCTGCTGCTGTACACGTTTTGCTCGCTAGTTTCATGATCCAGGTCGACCGATAGGCTGAACTTATTTAATTTACTTATAGCCCCAAAATTAAACCACTATCTAAATACCTGTGAGCTAAAAATAATCCTTCTCTTTCCCATATGTGCTGTTAATTACAGAGATAACGTGCATCCAAAACCCAGTTATATTTTGCATACCCCAATCTTCATAAGCATGCACTTGACAAAACACATTTCTGCATCTAAGAGACATTATAAAAAGATCAACGCCAGTTTTTATTATTGCAATATCAATATCGGTTATTTTTAATTGATGAGTATTACAATTTTTATTTGATTATAAAAAGCTTTTTAATAATAGTACCATATGATCATTGTATATATTAAGATTATCCAATGGATATATATATATATATCGGGTGATACTTTTGTTCTTTCATTATCACTCCTTTATATCCGCGAACTGCCATGGATATAAGCATCCGGTATCTCTAGAACTACTTTTGATCCCTGTTTTACCATAGAACACAAAGTGTATTATAAATAATATACACTGCACTTCACCATAATACAGGCTTATATATAGCAATAAACTTTTTTTGATTTGAAACAAATACAAGAGCATTAATACAAAACCGTTTCTTTTTCCCAGACTTTGTTTTACACAGATGAGATCGTCGTATCACAATCTGGAACCTTAATCCTTTTTAGCAACTCCTTACGCATACGGAAAAAAATTTTCAGAAAACTTTTTTTATTGTTTTGTTTTTATCGATTTTCGCTGCAGCATGAGTCAGCGCAGCAGCTTCAGTTCAGCCGCGCAAAGAAAAAATAAAAAAAATTCCTCGGCTTTGCTAATTAAGTTAAGTTAAATACGAAAAATCATACCGAATCCAGAACGATCAAACACTTGGAACGCAAGCAGTACTTCATACCATCAGGAGCGACGGTATCTCCAAAAAAAATAAGCGATTTGTACTTTTCCATGTCTAGCAAAGCAAAGGAGGGGGGCTGATTGTGTGTCAAGCATATACAATATGGTCAGATTTATCGATCGATAAGGTGTATACAGAAAACCTTCCATGGGATATAAAAGATATATATGACTGATTCATGAGGCTGTGAATAAGATATAGATATCATATTATAATCAAAAAATGTGTGATTTGCGAGACACTCAAAACCCATTTTGGTCATGGGCTCAGTATACATATAATGTATCGATCGATAGTCAATACCAAATAGAAGGACTAATAGAAATACTAATAGATTACACGTAAGCCTTTTTTTTACTGTCCTCAGTGGCGATACAAAATTTTTTAAACTATTTTTTAAGATAATAGAGCTGATCCAACATATGTGTAATATAACAATGCTATTTTGGCCACCACGTTCACCAGCATTACTAGTGGGATAACATTCCACAAATACATTTCTTGATTTCCCAAATCTATTCATAGATTCGAGAAGTTGCCCGAAGCCCTGTTGAGACTAAAGAAAAGAAAAAAATCAAGCCAGAACTCAACAATAGAAATTGCCCGTATGGTTGAAAAAAAAAAAATTTACTCATGTCGGCAACGGGAAAGAGACAGCAGGCAGCAGCAGCGGCGGCGGCAGCAAGCAAGCGGGCTTTAATCTTATCAAATTAAACCCACTAGAGAAAAAAATAAAAATAAAAACTTCAAAGTCCGACTCCTCCGGCCGTAAAAAAAAACAAAATAAACGCCGACAATTTCTTTTTACTTCTTTATTATTTCTTTTCTTTCTACCCTATTTATATATAAAGAAGTCTTTTTCCAATCAGTTTTAATTTTTTTTTTAAAACAATACAATGAAACTCAATAGAAAGAAAAAAAGCAGCGTTACTGATTTGTTTGCACTTGGTAAAGAATCGAATCGAAAGAAATCCACCAAAACGTTGGGCCTGCTGCCAATCCACATTCTAGACAAAATATGTGATTATTTGGACACTACTTCGGTGGTTTACATCCGACAAATGAACCGAAAATTACGAGTTAGTGCATCGAAAAAACTATGGAAACATGTCACATTGACCAATATACCATCGAAACGAACCGAAAAGGGATCACAGATTTATATCAGTTTATATACTTGCCGGACATTTTTTGAGGATTTATATAATGGAAGGTTGGATGTACAATTATCATGGGTAGACAAGTTTGAATTTTTATTTAAAGAAGAACAAGCTATTGATTTGAAACATGGGTCTACTGTGGAGACGGCCCGAAATCTGAACCACGTTAGTATTAACAATTTTTTCCACTGGTTTTTGAAGAATAAAGGTGATTTGTTATCGAATGTGAAATCGACCAAATTATCAATCAATATTGGTAGTAAAAACCTGGCCGATGGGATTAAAGATTTCTGTTGGAGCTTGAGTTGTAAAATTCATATTAGTTATTGGATTGCTGGGGTATCTGGGATTAAAGCCAAAGATTTGGTAACCCCCAATATGTATGAAGTTGAATTTAAAAGCGATTTGTTAAATTTTGATATCAAAATGTTTAATGATGAGTTTGTGGTACCCAAAAAATGCCATATTTTCAAACTAGGGTTAGAAGATAAATTACGATTTGAATATCAATTACGAATCGAACCATTGAGACCCAAAATCCAGGCAGAAACTTTGGTCAAATGGTTTAGAAGATGTACCCACTTGTCAGTGATTCAATTAAAATACGTTGATATCTATAATCCAGAGTCAATTGATTGGACCCCAAAGTCGTTTGTTACCAGCACCAAACCAACAACACTAGCATTACAAGAAGTTGAATTCCATCCTCCAAAACAAGCAGTGATTATGAAGCACGTCAACATGTTGGATAGAACCAATGTATACACCCGTCCATTAATGGAATTATTGGCACCACATTTATTATCATTAACAATAGCCGCCACCAAAATCGGTGATGAGCAATTGGATCAATTGATTCACTGGTTTCGATTCCACCAACCAACTTTACAACAAATCTCAATCACCAATATGAGATATCAGCATTTATCAAAAATATTGAAATCATTAGCATTATTGAAATATCGAATGATTGATGTATTGGACCCAATCCCCGATACTTCGCTAGCATTTTCGGATTTGGCATGTTATTGTGTCAACTTTGCGGTACTAAAAATCCACATGAAAAACGTTCCTATTGATCAAGCAACCAAATTCTTGAGAATCTTATATTCCAGCTCAATGGTATCAAGTGTTCGAGTTATTGATGGCCCATTTACACACATGACTTTACCTCCGTTTGTGTTGTATTCCAACAAACAATTCCAATTATTCGAAACCATGCATTGTAAAGGATCTCACCGACGATCCATGATATTTGAAAAAGCATCATCTCATTCTCCTTTGCATAGCCCGTTGAGTACTTCTTCTTCCTCAGCCCCTTCACCTGCTCCAAGTATCAAAAGTTCAAAAAGTTCCATATCTATTTATTAATTTTTGCATCTCTTTTTTTTTTTAATTCATTTTTTTTGTTTTTTTCTGTTTTTTTTTTTTTCTTATTCAGTCAATTATTGTTATATACGTTATATACTAATTCGTGATACTCGATACTGGTACTTTAGTTGTGGTTGTGGTGGTGGTGGTGGTGGTACGTACCCGTAATGGAAGTACGGAAGAAGCAAAAAAAGAAAAAAGAGAAAGTAGCGGCATCACTGTGGGAAACGTAATAATAAATTAATATGCTGATCCAAATAACCTCGATGCCAAAATCCAACTCACCAACACCACACAAACCCCCAGGATTTTGCCAGTTGAAAAAAACCCTTTTTGATTATTGTTTATACTGGCATCGACAGTAAGCCCATTAGCCCTTGGAGTAGATGATGTCGACGTTGTTGCAGGAGCAGGTGCATTTGCATTTGTAACTTTTTTGGCTGGTTCACTCGGTGAAGATAATAATTTTTGATTCTGTTCCACCAATTCAGGATAATGTTCCCGGAACATTTGATTATTTTCCAAATTCCATCTCATCGAATCTTTAGCAAACGCTTTCTTATGTGCATCACTACTAGTAATACTCCCCGCCGTCGTTTCATCACTAACCATGAAGCTCAGCAACCCTGTCAAAATCGTTGACACCGACCACGCCGGGTTCCAGGACTTTGGGTGATAATCACTGATCGATAAACATAGTCTCGTATTAGTCTTGAACCTCCCACTTGGCGTCATCATTCGAATAGCCGGCGGTTTGAATGGATAATCTGCTGGGAACACCAACGTGCCGTGGTATTGTCCATTGTGATAAGGGGTGTCTGGTGGGCCCGTGATAACATAATGCCATTCCAAGATGTGTGATTCGTTCGGCCGTGTGTCGATATAAGGAACCGGCGATTCCTGGATATGTTTATATTCTCTATTCAACCGTTTCTGTGCTTGTCGTGTAGCCATATTTCTTGATACCTTTTTTAAAAGTGGGTGTGAGGGAATTGCAAATTAAATGTGTTGGCAAAAAAAAAGGGTAATAAAAATATCGGCGATAAGATCCCGATAAATTTTCGACCCGGCCGATGTGCTGAATTCAAAAAATATAATAAAAACGGTCGGGTCGGCGATTGCCTAATTAGGCAGGTTGGGACCAAACTAAAAAAAAAAATCAACAAGATAAAAACATTACTCTCCTCATCACCATCACCAGATTTTTTAGAAAAAAACCAAGTCAAGAATGGGGATATGTCTATCGTGCTGTAAAAGTCAGGAACAAGAATACGACGATGAGCAATCAATTGTACGTTTGGGATATATATATATATTTTAGTGGTACTAACGTGAATAGTTGAATGAAAACACGCCTTTGTTGCAGAATGGCACGACCCAACCCACAGAAGAAACATTCGACCGGGCGAAACGGGACCAAACTTTGGACCAAATTGTCAGTTTCACAGGTGAGAACTTGATTGACGTTTCCTCGGTATCCCAGCCACAAGTACGAAGCATTGGCAAAAGTGCCAGTGAATATAAACGGTTGTTGGCAGAGCTGAAGTTTGGTAACAACAACTCGCCCGTTTCCAATAGCCCCAAATCGCTGAGTAAAAGTCCTACAAACTCGTCAATATCTAAAAAAGATGCCAAACACTTGCTACCAAAAAAATCAAGTAATCCCAATTTATCGGATTCTGATAGGGAATGGTTGAAAGAGTTGGGCGATGGCGCAAATGAGGCGTTGGAAAATGAACCAAAAATCAAAGCTAATGGGGATTTGGTTCTAACTTTTTCAAATTAATTTATTATTGTTATGTTTATTTTTATTTTTATTTCGTTTATTTCTGTATTTTTAGTAGTAGTTTGTACGCTTTTATTTTTATTTAATTAATTTAATTGGATGCATTTGTGTAATAAATTTATTGGGCATAAAGTGTGAGACACGATAACAACCGTGCGGCGAAGGGGGGGAGGCCGTGACAAAAAAGTAAAATAAACAAACCATTCAAGTATAATAACCTACCAAACATTGTATTTTACATGAAGGTAATACTACTATCCAAATCAATGCTAATTTTGACCCTTTGGCCGTGTCTATTTGGTAATACATCAAAAATTGAGTTGAGCTCAATTTAAAAAAAAATAAAAAAAAAATAAAACAAGTGAGCTTGTTGATACATTTTTCTAGTATCGGACCGGTCTCCCGATCCTCCGACCTCCGGCAAACTGGTTTTTTTTTTCTTTTTTAAGTAGCTTTGGCTTTAAAACTTCATCTTTTATATAATAGAAATAAAAAGGTACTAACATTTTTACTCTTTTTTAACGCTTGGTTAGGATTGTATCTACTCAATAATTGTTGACAAATTCTGTAAAGAAGCTAATCTTGCTGAGACATTTCTATTATATAAAAAATTTCATTCACTCACCCCACACACACTTACATTTTCCCCCGAGTCTAACAGCTTATGAGCTACAATAAACCCAAAAAGCGGCGTGGATCAACTACGTTTCAGATTTTTTACAAACTTGCTTATAAACGCTACCAACATCTGAGTTAGCACCACAACCGCCTCGACTATTTGAACAATTATTTGAACAAGTAATGCCTTCATTTGGAAACAACAATTTGACAAATCAGCACTAAAAAAAAAGATAAATCGAGGTCTTACCAGTCATTATAAACAATTAGATACCATATTTTTCTAGCGCCAACCGCAGCCGCAACATAACACAACAAATGTCATGAAATGCTGGTACATACACAATTAAGCGCTACATCACCTGCATGCGGCTCTAAACTCCCAACTGCCAACAGTACTAGAAGAATTACCAATTCCAACTTTTACCCTTTGCCTCCAACATAATACTTCCTTTTACTCCCCCACCAGCTACCTCCACTATCATCACCAAATGGAAAAGTCCACTCCTTCACCCATTGTACCACAAAAATAGCATGCAAAAATTACTTTAGCGTGCTAGAATGTTGTAATGTAACATTGCTAATGTATTTGGCTGTGGATCACGCAAGCCAATTGCACCTGTTAATTTTGTTGTTCGGTAACGACTATCAACCATAATAAACGAGTATAACCATAAGCCCCGGTAGTAACGTTACGGCCTCGGGCATACATAGCGGTGGTGTAGAAGTTCTCCAAAGCTACAGTTACAAACTCTGGGCCCTAACCCTTGTTGCGTGCTTTGTTTTTTTTTTGTTTTTTTTGTTTTTGTTGAGTGGGCCTCTAAACCTTATTTATTGTTTGATGAAATGAAACTAAGTTCACATAAGTTGGTTTGTCTTGTTTCCAAAAGTTCTATATATGAACAAACCTTTTTTTTTTGTTTTGTCTAATGAACCTCCCAGTCATTTTTCAGAATAAAATCCATTTCCTTTCTTTTCTACTTTATTTATTGATTTATTCTTATTCTTCACCTGTTAAAAAAAAAAAAAAAAAAATGGAGACTTTGCCACAAAATATCCGCCGATTAGTCTGGGAACACTTTGAAGCCATCAATGGTCATAAGTTAGGTTCGCTCCGGCCATGTGTGCTTGTTAGTAAACGGTGGTTCGCTGAAGTTGGACAGCGTTTATATTCTAATTCATACCAACTGTTCAAATTGTTGTTAACAATTCACAAACTTCATAGGGACGAAAATATGAGCATTTCACCTCAACGGATCAATGAGTGTTATACATGTCATTATAAAGAATATGCGCTGAATTCCAACAAGCTTTTTGATTATTTTTGTAAAATGTTGGGATATACTGTAAAAGGAATTACAAGCTGGGCAAAGGAGAATGGCATAGAAATCCATCCTCAAGTTATGCACATTGCAGTTGATTTTGAAGATATGGAATTGTTGGAGCTACTATTGAAAGATAATCACAGAATTAGTAAATTGGATATACATGTTACTTCAACGACACCTTGTGGATCTGAAAATAAATGGTCAGATTTTAAAAAAATCATCGAATCCTTGAACATGTTTGACTGCGTTGAATTTGAAGTGAATGCATTTTATAAATCGACTCGACCCGTTGCTATCTTCAAAGGTTTGGAAAAATATAATATTACCAAATTGTATATTTCAAAAAAAAAGGATTTTTCTAAAATATATTATGATAATTTTGATTTGAATGAATTGGGGTATATGCCGAAACTACTAGAACTACATTGTGACCAAATTGGATTGATAAACGGTAATACGCTAGGTAATAACTCAATCAAAGTTTTGAATCAATTGAAAAAGGTAGTAATAATGGATATATCTACAATCGAGATTTGCCCGTTTTTTTTCCAGAAATTGGAATCGATTGAATATTTAAAAGTCGATTTCCTCGCTGGTGCAGACATTGTGAAGTTTTTAAAAAGCTTGGAAAATTTACAGTTAAACTACCTGGAAAATCTGAGTGTGCTTATGAGTAACAAATATATACAGTTGGAACTTTCCCATCAAAATAAAAAAAAAAATAAAAAAATAAAACAAAAAAATAAAAAAGGTACCAAAAACTCTATTTATGGTATATCAGCTTTAGCTTGGAAGCATAATCAATATGATCAAAATGATATTGATTACTTGTCAGATATATTGGGAATGTTGGAAAAATACCTGGTACTTCCTAGCCAACGACATAATTTCAACGGATTATTTGTTTCTTTTACAAGTGAGATAATATCAAAGATAGACGCAAGTTTGTTAGCTCGTCTGCCCATAACCTATCTACTTGTTCAGCAGCACCTTCACTTGAAGCCGTTTTATGAATTTGATATTAATATTATTAGATTCATACCTGGGTTGGAGCACCTGAATATACAATACATAGCTGTTTCTTGCCCAAAGATAAAGAAACAAACAAAAAAAGTATTGCAAAATTTAAAAGGTTTTGGATGGGAAATTCATCCAGAACAATCCAGATATGCATTTAATATTTTGCGAGAATTGAATTGTGTGGAAACAATAATCTTGAAGCCATTGGCAAACTCTGGTATATTGATAAGAGCCATGGCAAACGTTGACTTTTCTAGGTTAAAATATTTGGCAGAATTTGGTAGTTCCGGTTTTATTTTTGATTCAACACGGGAAAGGTCATCTACCATATATCTTGTGCAAGGTTTCGCAACAACATGCTTTTTTGTAATGGTGAAGGACTTTGGAGTGTTGGTTACTAATTCCACAGTTTATGCCGGTTGCAAAACTTTGCAAACGATTGATCGCGATATACTTGTTAAGCTATCTGTACAAGATTTAACTATAAAATCGAATAAAGACGAAGATAAATTTGATTTGCGCGTTTTGGGGTCGATACCAAAACTTATTAATATCACAATTGAAAAAAATGTTGTGGTGGATAGTTGTATAGCGTTGATGATTAACGGCTGTATTAGCGTTTTGAACCAGGTTCAAAAATTGAAGTTTGAAACTTTCAGTCACGAACAAACCAATTTCTCTTTTTTAAGTAAGATGGTAGGATTGAAAGAGTTCCAATTTGAATACAACGGTAAACATACTTTTATTGAAATACTGAAGAATATAAACAGCACTAATATGACCAAGTTCAAGGTCGATAAAGAACCCTATGACCTGGCAATAAATACCCCATTGGATGAAATAAGAATGATCAAACATCATTTAGAGAGGATCCAAAAGTCGAATCCTGGATTGTCTTTTTTTGATGAGAAACCGTGGACCGAAATCTTTGATGGTTGGTCCAGCATGCTCATAAAGCTAGAGAAGCTAAAGAAGGATAGACGTCAACAACGTTGTAAGTAAATTACTTGTATTGGGAATAATGATAGTGCTTTTTGCAATTTTAAAGTTGTAGCAACCATATGGAGCTTCTGAACCTCGTTTATGTTTAATAGCTCAGCAACATTTTATATCCTATAAACGGCCCGTAAATGCTTCGGTCACCAATAATCGTTAATTAACCTACAGCGTCAGTCACCGGTAGTTACGAGATCAAAAACAAAAATAAGATAATAAGACCATATGTACACAACACCACAACCCATATATCGGGTAATACTTTTTACTTATGCGTAATAATTCCAGTCTTTTGTTGTCATATTTTTGGTATAATGTTTCAGTTGACAGATTTGAACTGTGCCGCTCTAGATGCGGCTCAGTTTTAAAAAAATTGATTTTTTTTTTTTCTAATAACTGCTAGGTGCATTCCAGACATTTCGAGGAATTATTATTGTATGAATAAACTCAATGCTGCCATTAATTATTTGATCTACGGAATTCTTGAACGTGGAACTAGAAAAAAAAAAAAAATCTACTAATAATATTATATATGAAGTTGAAAGCCAAACTTCCAAATCAAACGCCAAAGCGCAATAACAGAAATAACAGAAAAAAAAATACAAAAAAAAACAAGCCATTTGGTAGGACTTCATAATTTCTATATGGAGACCTAGTCGACCAATGCACCCTTAGTGCTGTCCTCTGTACTATTAAGTAACTCATGGCAGGACAGAATTTATGATCGAAACAACATGTCATGCGCAGTTATACCGCTGCATCGTACATGGTGCTTATTCGTTATATAAATTGTTAACAACAATATATAACGTATGTACGCGATGTGTCATTATATATGTACACACCCCGCTATCAACTACAAGCATGTAACAGTGCTTATAGTTGGATTGGCTATCCTAGTGTTGACCTTGGGTAACCATGTATAGATTGGCCTGAAATTTCCGGCAACCTTATAAATACACCAGATACCATCTTAAATGGTGCTTATTCGTGATAAATTGTTAACAACAATGTATAACGTATGTACGTGATGTGTCGTTATGTACACACCCCGTTATCAGCTACAAGCATGTAACAGTGCTTATAGCTGGGCTGGTTACCCTAAGTGTTGACTCTGGGTAACTCATGTATGGCTTGGCCAGAAAAAATTTCCGGCAAGGAAGTTCAGGATAATTTATGGACTTATTGCGGAATATTTATAGTTTTTATATTTCAATCAACAATTTCTATAAACATTTTCTATAAACAATTCCTATAAACAATTTCAATAAACAGGGTTCCAAGGAAAAAATAAAATAAATACCTGCACTGACAAAAACAATGTCGGAGTGCCGATATTAACTAACAATTAATTGACAATTGACTTTTTTTTTAGAAAACTGAAACCTCCCAACGTCAAATGTTTTTTTTTTTACTAGACTTTGTTTTTTTTCAAAACCTTTTCTTCACCACATCATTTTCATTGCAAAAAAAAAAAAAATATGGCTAAACGCAAAAGTTCTATCAAAGGTGGTGATGCTAAACGCGTCAAAGTCAAAAAAGACAATAACCAACCATCACAGCCACCACCATCACAGCCATCATCATCTACAACAGAAGCATCACAGCCAACGCCATTGGAGACTTTTTTCAGAAATGTAATGAACAAAATTAATGAGTCCACTGATGAAGATGATGGACATTATACTAACGACTTATTTTTGCAAGTTCCAAGCAAGAAATTGTATCCAGATTATTATAAAATGATCAAAAAACCTATATCATTAAATGAAATTGATAAAAAAATTAGTAATGGATTGTATAATAATGTCGATGAATTTTTGGATGATTTTAAATTGATTCTAAGCAACTGTTTAATTTATAATGAAAAGGGGACGGTGGTTACAAATGATGCAGAACGAATTGAACAAATAGCTACTGAAATGGTGGATGAATATAAAAAACAACAAGCACTGGATACTCAGATGTTACAGGTGATACAAGAGTTGCGAGATTATAAAGAGGGAAAGAAACGGCCGAGTGAATGGTTTGAAGTTGAACCAAGTTTAGAAGATTATCCTGATTATGCAGAAGTAGTGACAAGGCCAATGAGTTTGACAACTTTGGAAAATATGGTTAAAAATAGTGAATTAAAAAGTTTCCAAGAATTTAAAGATACTGGGTTATTGATTTTTGCAAATTCAAAAGCGTACAATACAGAAGATTCACAAGTATATGTTGACACAGAAAATTTGGAGAAAGTTTTTGTTGATAAGATGACAGAATTATTACCAAAAAAGGATACAAAGATTAAAATTAGTGTCAGTAATGCCAGTTCGCCAAAATTAAAAATAACCCAAAAGGAAGAAGAAAAAGAACAAGAACAACAAGAAGAAGAGGAAGAGCCATCAAAAGAAGAAGAAGTGGAACAAGAGCCACCAAAAGAGAAAAAAATAGAAGTATATGATGAACCAATTTTACGAAAAAAAGATACAGAAATTTTGATGGATAATATTTGTTTATCAACAGTATTACCAAGTTCTACTTTAAAACATTCAAAGACTGAATTACCACTAACTGCACAAAATATAATCCAACTAAATTTCCCCGGTTCCAAATTATATCAAATCCAGTCAAAAACTTTTGTACTACCAAGATATCATAATCTAATCAATGTTAATATTCAATTCAGTCAAGTTCTTCATAATCGCCAATTTGGCTGTCAATTAACTTTAAACCATGTCAAGCAAACTCAATTAAACCCAATGGCGACTACTTGGACTTCAGAAGAGTCTACCAATGTCCCTAGTCATAAATACGATTTGCGATTAAGTGTTGGATTAAACCATCTGGAAGTGGATTGCCAAGCATCAGAGGAATCTAATCAAGAAAATACATCACCTACTGAAAATATACTACTAGAAAAGTATATTTTTTGGATTATCCTAACTAAATAAAAACCGTAATACCTTTTTTATATTATTATTATTATTTTTTTTTTGTTTTTTTTTTTTTTTAAATTCCTGGGGAATTTTTGAATAAATACGAGACACTTTCCCCATTATGTAGTCGACGAATAGCTTCTCCCAAAACAGACGATATATCAATTTGCTCAACTTTACCACAATTCTCCACATCGTCCTTCAACGGAACAGTATTGGTACAAATCAACTTATCCAATTTTGAGTTTTCAATCCGTCGAATCGCATCCCCACTTAAAATCCCATGAGTTACAATAGCAACCACTCTTTTAGCTCCCCGCTCAGTTAAAAGGTCGGCCGCCTTGACCAAAGTGCCACAAGTATCGGCCATGTCATCAATGATTAAACACAATCTATCCTTAATATCCCCCACCAACGTCATTCTACTAACCTCATTAGCCTTTACCCGTTCTTTATGAATAATTGCAAACCCAACATCCAATTGATCGGCAGTGTTTGTAGCTCGTTTCGCACCACCAGCATCAGGACTAACAATCACCACATCATCATTCTCTAAAGATGACGCTTCATAGTCTTTAATATATTTCAATACTCTTGGTTCTGCTACCAAATTATCCACCGGCACATTGAAAAAACCTTGGATTTGCGATGCATGCAAATCCATTGTAATTACATGATTACATCCGGCTGTTTGCAGCATGTTTGCAATTAATTTGGCAGTAATCGGTGCCCGGCTTTTATCCTTTTTATCTTGTCGTGCGTATGGGAAATGTGGAATCACTGCAGTGATTTTCCGGGCACTTGCAGTTCGACAGGCGTGGATAATGATCAACAGCTCCATCATATGGGTATTAATATCGCTACAGCCAGTTTGCAACACATACACATCTTCATCTCGAACTGATTCGCCGATAGTTACTGCTGTTTCGTGGTTGGAGTATTCACCAACATTGATATTACTGATAGGGATCCCCAAATATTTGGCTACTTTGGCAGCTAGTTCTGGGTGTGAATTGCCCGCTAATAGTTTGATAGTATTGTTTTGAGTGTTCATTGGGGAAGAAGTATGCTTTGTGTCGTGGGTGTTTTTTTCTAAATTGGATTGTCCCAATAAATTTTTTTATTTTTTTTTTTTTGAGATAAATGGGCAGGAAGGAATGTCGGAGCAAAAAAAAAAAAAAAAAAAAAGCCGCGCGGCTTATATGTTTTGTGTCGGAAGCCGCTCCAGCTCCGAAACGCTATAAATAGTACGCAATGGTAAAGTAGTAGCAAAATAGTTGACTGAATTGTTCGTTTGTTCATGGGACCAAATTTTGATAGTTTTGGTGATTTAATACGATGTTGAATTAAAGTTGACATTACCCAGATTAAGACTCAGATCGATCAGACATTTACCAATTCTGGCCCTTCTCGTCTTTTTTTTTTTTTTCTCCTTTACATTATAATGATTTGAGTTTACAAAACGCCACAACGGGGCAAAATAATAGCAAACCTTTTGTTCTAGTATTCCCAAATCTCAACGATAGAAAAAATAAGTGAGAAACATTGCAGGTAAAAAAACTGTTAATAAATAAATAATTCATTGGAATAATAAAGTGGTACATAACAGCTATTCAATCCAATTGTAACTTCCACTACTCACTATCACTAATCAAAATCGTCGGGGTGCTCTTACAACTGCTACTATTCTGATTTTTATTAATTGGCGTAACACTCGCCACACTCATATTCTCATCACTTTCACTCTCATCCGTCTCACTCAACCCAAATTCATTATCATAACGTTTTTTCTTTGGTTTGCTAACCGGGGTAAACGGCAACGTCTTTTGCCTCTTATCAACCCCGTTTGTCTTTTTCACATTATTTGTTCTTTTTTTGGTACTACTCATTTTAACCAACTTATCCACTACATCCCCTTGCAATACTTCTTTATTCTCCACTGGGATTTGAACAACCCTTTTATCCACCACCGGTTTAACATCACTTGGCAAAATACGGTTCGCCGGTTCATACTCAAACCCTTCATTATCATCACCACCTGCTTTTAAAGTAATCTGATTTTGAATATATCGATACGCATGCATGGCTTCATCCAACTTTCTTTGTTCATTCCCGGCAAACAACATGACCACTTTCCCATCCCGCTTCCGGCCAGTTCGACCAATACGTTGTAACCCTCGAATCGGAGATTTCGACTGATCATAACAAACAATCAAATCAACTTGGCCAATATCCAACCCTTCTTCACCAATACTTGTAGCTACCAAAATGTTAAACTTCCCCTCACGAAACTCGGTAACAGTTTTCTGTTGTTCTTTTTGTGACATTCCTTTTTTGGCAACTTCCCCTGGTTCATCATACGTCACAACAATCTCATCTTCATCTTTGGTGGGTTTATTTTCCCCCTGTTGACCGATAAATAAATATGGTTTGACGTTGGCGTTGCAATTGTTGGTCATTGCTCGACACACCTCAGCAGCAGATTCTCGATACTCCACAAATACAATAGCTCGACTATCATTATTAGTGCCATCGAAAAATTTATTCATCTCATCAACCAAATATTCCAACTTTTCGTGCCCTAGAAATTTTAAGTTTCGACTCCCATCATCATTAAACAACGCTTGTTTACATTTATCCATTGCTTTTATAAAATTGTCATTATTTAATAGTTTTGTAATGTTTTTACCAGGTGGTTTTTTCCCCCCATCTTTAGATTGAGTAGCCCCCAGTTTTATTGCTTGGACTTTATCATAAAATGTTCGTATTCCGTGGATTTTTAACAACGTCATGGCGCCGCCTAACTTAATCAATAGCTTTAATACACTTTTCACAACAAAGTTTAATGGGTTTCGAAAATCACGACCCACCGGAGATTGCATGAACGATGTCAACGCATTCAACGCTCCAAACGCGGTCAAACTCATCGCATCAGTGACACCAAACAATGCCTTTTTTTGATTCATATCTTTGACAAATGGGTCAACTGCATTAGCAAATAGTTCCAAAATTTCCTCCTGCACTGGTAACAAATCTGTCTCTATTCGTTGAATGTTTCTTTTATGTACATACGGTCTCACATCCAAACTCTCCTCAGTACGAATTTCCGCTCTTGATACCTTCATGTTTGTTAAAATTTGTTGAACGCCGTCCATATTATTACTTGGTGTGGCAGTTAGGGATAAAATCCTCACATTGTCATTAATATCCGTAACAAATTCCACCACTTCGTTATACGCATACTTACCAGTACCCCGATGTGCTTCATCAATCACCAAACATACAACTTTCATTGGATCAATCAGTCCATTTTTCAAATCATTCCTAACTGTCTGGGGGGTTGCAAAAAAAACCCGTTTATCCGCCCATTCTTCTTTCCGGGCAGATATCTTGATCCCACCACCAATCATTACACTAACATCATGTCGCGGGATCCCCGTGATTCCCAGGCACGCTTCAACCTGCTGGGATACCAATGGCTTTGTTGGTGCCATGAAGATGATTTTGGTACCAATCGTCCATCTATACCAGTTTAACATGACTGTACTGGCAATGAAAGTTTTTCCCAACCCGGTGGGGAGCGCGCATAGGACATTTTTGAACAATGCTTGTTGGGTGATGTTGAATTGGTAGTCTCTTAGTGGTAAGTTGGTTGGATAAATCCATGTTTTGAGGTTGGCATGGTTGAGTTTGTGGTGTGTTTTATCTTGGTCTAGTGTAGGCGGTGGGGAAGGTAGTGAATGTTTTGATGCATGTACTTGTTCATCTAGTAGATCAAGGTCCAAACTATCTAAACTATTATCACTATCCATACTTTTAACTAAATAAATGGTGAATGGTGATGGTGTAAAATTAAAATTAAAAAAACGCGTTGAATAATTTTTAGTGGCGTGGAGTTGGGAATTAATTTACTGGAACGCGAACAAAAAACGCGAATAAAAAATTTATTGATCTAAATATTTTTTGTTTTTGTTTTAAATCGTTGTGATAACAATCTCAGCTTTTGTGGTATCCCGAATAACATCGAAAAATCTACCAACCATTTCGGATTGGATTAATTCTCTGTGCGTTTGTTTGGTTAGATAGATTGTTCTCAACTTTTGCTGCGTTGCCAAGAATAATTTCAATTTTTCAATGTTTAAATATCCGGAATTATCGTAAGCATTCCCTTCACTGGATTCAATCTCAAATGTCAACAAACTAATGGTATTATTAGGAATGATTTCTGAATGGGTCCACAGAAATGATTTTAAATGTAGTTGGGTTATTTTTCTGGAATGTTTGGATGCCTTTTGAACTTGTTTAAAAATTAGCCGTCCTTCCGTATCGGCCATTGAACGTAGTAAAATTTTCCCAAGTTTCAAAATTTTTAACGACGGCCATTGATATATTGATGGGATATAATAATTACTCATCTCCAAAGTCAATTGCTCAATTTGGTCAAAACTTGTTGAAGTATGGTTGGAAACGTCACCTAAACCTGTATCAAATTCTGGATCCATTGGATCCTTCTCATCTAATAATGATAACTCTTTCAAGGTAGGTGGGAGAAATTTTGACAAATCTTTAATCGTCCAACTGTCAATAGTAAAATGGGTCAGGTTAGAGTTTAAAAATTTGGCAGCATTTGAGGATTGGATTTTTAATCCTTTGGCACATTTGGTATGTAAAGTATCAACATACTTTGGTAATCTTTTAATATTGTCCATAAAATCTGGAACATTTTTATAATTTTTTTCAAACGTGATATCAAATGAAACTTTGCTAAATTTTTGAACAGTATTCCCAAAAGATAGCACAAAAGATTGGTAATTGATTTGGTTATGAAATTTTGCTTCTATTGCGACAGGGTTATTTGCCTGTAAACATAAATTTCTAGCAATCAAACTAGGAACCATATCAACTTTTCTCAACCCAGTATTTTTATAATCTTTATTATTCAATTGATCCCAACATCCATTACCAATATATTTAATAAACTCCAAACTAGGTATCAAAGGTTGCTTGGACAATTTGTAAATTTCTTCAAACCATTCCAACAATCTGATATCATGAACACTAATACTATTATCAACAATAGTAATATATCTCACACATTTCAACATTTGTTTGAAATGAGTTTGGTTTTTCAAAATCAAATCAGTACTTTTGTCACCAGTAGGACGGATATAAAACTGAGTTTTTGAGCCAAAGCCAAAAATCCCTTCTGGTGGAGAAGTTGGGTTATATGGATTAACCCCCATGAACAAAATACAGTTATTAAAAACAGTATTTGAATTTTCTGGATCATACATGATTTGTCGCCATATTCTACAAACATGGGCAATTGATAACCCAGTTTTTTTGTAGCCTTGTGCAAAACCAAAAATAACCACCAAAAGTTCATATGGTAGGTTATTGATGCTAATTAGACGTTTAGATGGTGGAGGTTTTCGATATTGGCGACCATTATACCGTTGACTACTGTTAGTACTGGAAGATTTTGGATAATCATCTCGAGAAGACGAGAAAGACATGTTCAATAGGTAGGTAATACACAACGCAACTTAAAATGTGAAGAGCTCAAAAAAACAATACCCAAGAAACTCAATCATTTTATATCCTTTTTATATTACCAACATTTTTTATGATACCAAAAAAGATGAGGTATTGTCGTTTGATATTGTCCTAACCCTTAAATTGGCTAGTGTAAAACAAAACAAAAAAAAGTTTGTCTAACGATGAAAGATATTAATTGGCAAATAAGCGCGCGGTTGAGAATGAATATTACAGCGTTAGAAAAATACGTGCCGTCTCTATGATCGTACCTGAGACGCACTAAAAAAAAAAAAAGATCAAATAATACGGTGCGGCTCAGCTAAAAAAAAGAACTGAAACTAGCTTTTTTAGTGACAGCTTAGTGTAAAGCACAGGTAATTAGTGTGTTACGTGTAGGTTGTTTTGGTGGTGATTGCTGTGGGCTAGACTTCAACATATGACACGTACTATCAAAGTAGTACGTTCTTTAATTAAAAATAATCAAACTTATGAATATAGCTGGCTAACGATTAAACTATTGAAACAAAACTTAAGTTGGGTCCATGCTCATATATGCGTATATTTACTTGAGTGTATTTATACCAGTCCAAAGATTCAAAGATTTAAAGATTCCGGTTTATACAGAACGCTAAGTAAGCTAAAGTATATAGCTGGAAGTGGAATGAGATTTGACTAAAATTAGGTGTTTTGGTGCTGATTGACTGACTCTTAATTGTAATAAGATATACCAAACCGATTTTTTAGAGATCCAATAAACCATACGAAGGAAAGCTCGTACTTCAAACGAATGGTCAAAGCTTTAAGATTGATAATCAAAGATAATTGGCAAAAAAAAGCGTCTCACTTAAGCCTCATCTTCTTGGAAGTAGTAGAGATCGTTAAAAGAAACCAACCTTTTTTTCAATATCAGCTTAGATAGAAGTGTTTGCAACCTTGAGGATTTAAATTTTATTCTAGTCAGAAAAATTACCTGGTATAGTATATTATAGTACGTATGTGCACACGTATTTTCAAATTGTTCAAGCGGTAGTAAAATGCCCCAGCTTTACGACAGACCAATTTTGAAACCTCTTATTTTCATAGTTCGATAGTAATTTAAACTTTCGAATAAAATTTGAATCATTCTAAGTATAATACTTTGGTCTTATTATTGGCATTTTTCCTTACGGAGAGTATAGTACTTGTTGGTTGATTGGTCCTTTTTAATTGTAGAACCTCTCTCAATTGTTATGAAAACCAATTTTTGGTTCAAAAATTTGCGACAAAACTCGGGAACCAGATGCGGACCACAATATACACGCTAAACAAGTGTCGGATTTTTAGGCCTTATTGGGATATATTACCGACTAATTTATACCAACGAAAAAAGAGCCATGTTTGTATAACCTGGCCAACTTGTACTACAATCTCACAAACTACTATAACCAAATTCAAATTTACGCCACTAGTGCGATTGAGTTCTAATAAATTTAACCTGCCTGGATCTACCAAAAATACCCAATTGCATACATGCATGTATTTTACAAATAATGTACCAGAAAGTTCGTTATTGCCAAGCACATGTGCATCTCATCCATCAAAATCTTGCGACTTCCATCAAGTCTTGCTCGCAAACTTGGAAAAAACCATCAGGATCTGATATAATATTAAAAAGGCGATGACCATGGCATGGAGCAGGCAATTTTATTATTAAGCATTGCTCAGAAAATTTCGATCGGCTTCGTTTAAATATTTTTTTTATTACTTGGTTGCATGCGCACTACAGCGTAGGAATAATCTTTAATTAATCAGTTGTATTAATTTATAAGTTTGACGACGTCATATCTCACCGTACTAGACTAGTCGTGGTATAACGCGCGGCTCGTTATAAATTTGATGTGTATCATATACGTTTACCACATCATTTGAGTAGCCTATCTACTAGGCCTTGGTGTGTCAATCAGCAAATACTCTAGGTAGTTAGAAAACAAATGCCCTAGGTAGTTAGAAAGCAAATACCCTAGGTAGTTAGAAAACAAAAAGCTTGTAGTAATATCCTTACTCGGCAGCTTATGATGTTAGTTTTGCTGGTTAGAAAATACTACCATATCTCCACTGGATTAGTGGCAGTATTTATTAAATATAATATATAGTTACGTATACCACTCAATAGAGCTCTACACCTCAAATAGTTTAATCTCACCATCACATCCGGATGCCCTGATGGACATTTACGCAATAATAACATATACTTACTCGGCAGCTGATGATGTTAGTTTTGCTGGTTAGAAAATACTACCATATCTCCACTGGATTAGTGGCAGTTTTTATTAAATATAATATATAGTTACGTATACCACTCAATAGAGCTCTACACCTCAAATAGTTTAATCTCACCATCACATCCGGATGCCCTGATGGACATTTACGCAATAATAACATATACCACTCGTAAGTTGAGCAGCTTGCAACAGATCTTAGTTTCTAATTCAAATATTATTAAGTACTTATCTGTCAGCTAGGTTAACGTATCTCTATAACCTTATTACCGATAGGTTGACGATATCTTATTCTTTGGAACAAACCCGTCAGCCGCATCATCTATACAGAAACAAAATAAATCTGCTTTTTATTGCGTATTTTAAATCTCTGGAGTGCGCACGCGAGAAAGCTTTTTCGGAGCGGTCCGGGAGCGGGTGGAGTCAGTTTTTTGCGATAAGAGTAAGCAATTGCGATAAGCTTAATTAAGCTTTATCTATTCTTATCAGCATGAATGAATGTTTACCGGAATATCATGATAAGGTTATACGTCTATTCTTTTCTGTTCCATCCATCTGATGCAATCATGTATTTGAATACAATGCGAGATGACTCTGTCACAAAATAATAAATGTTTATCTATAGCGGATTATCAGTTACCGTAATTGATCTGGGCTAACACATGCATTAAACCGCAATTGCAATGAACTTGCTCATCGAATAAGTTTCTATTTTGATCAGGTACAGTAATATCAACTTATGAGCCGCCTTGCCCCCACCCAATTTAAAACCGCTCAAAAATCAAACTTGCGGCTCATAACTTAAAACACAGCCTAAGACCACTGTCTGCTCGCTTCCTCTTCCGCGACATTTTGCTTACTCACTCGATCTCAGCCTCTTCTGCGTACACCCGGAGCTTTTGGACAAAAACATCCGCTAAATGAACTTCCCGATCTACTTATCAGATCGATCTTAAATTTTTATGAAATGAAACTGTCTCGGTTCCAATTTTTTTTAAACACTATCAGACATTTCCAGGTCGTTCTAAGACCTTACGGGAGTTTTTTTGATATTTAATTTTTATCATGGCTGCATACGCAGCAACCACCTAAGTATATAGTGAGGCTTTTTTTTTTTTTTTTTTTTCATTGTTTGTTGGGATCTGTAGGAATTAATACTTACCCCACACTATAGCTCACCAATAGCTTTATTATACTAACTACAGTAGTTATTCCCGAACCATCGCGAAATTTATTAAAACCATGTTTTATCGAGTGGTGCCCAGCCCAACTCTTGTACTTAACTAGCTAGGATAAAGAAATTGTTCAGATCTGTCAGATCCCGTGCTTTAATTCTACAACAACGAAAAACCTAATTTACTAGCACTCTTCAGTTTTCAGTACAAATAACAAAGAATTGTGTTGAGTTTATTTGGTAGGCAACCATTCACAAACCATCAACCGCAATCACTACAAATTTAAAACTACCTTTATAAGCTTGTTTAGATTCAACAAAAATAATGTCAAATGCCTTGCTCGGTCGGTTCTAGTTTGCGGGTAGAAATAGCCTGGTTGATTATTCTATCACTCTACTAATTTGGTTGATCATTCTATCTACTAATTTGGGTATCGCTTTTTTGGTATCAATCAACTTATGATCCATCATAAGGCTATCATATGTGTCTCAAATATTCCAGCGGCTCTTAAGAATTCTAATTTCATCTTTTTTTAGTATCGTGGGGGGGGGGAGACTAAAACAATGAACTGTCTCACAGTGTTTTCCATAATATTCCCAAAGTCCAAACTTAAACACTGCTAACCAAACATAGAATCTATCCCGTGAATTAATAATTTTTTTTTTTTTTTCTGTCTTGTTTGGTTCCTGTAGATCATCCACCTATTCAGTTATTACCTTATTCTATTTTAATACAATATTGCAATTAAGTCGCTTTATTAGAAATAAAAAATCCCATCTGCAATCATACTTGTACCAAACACTGCCATATTCATAAAACTAGCTCGTATGCAATTCCCCAAAATACCGCTTTAAACAAATAAACCCGTCAAAAAAATATTTCAAAATCATACAGTTGCGCAAAAGTATCATGACCCATCATTACAAATTGAAAGAAAAAAAAAAAAAAAACATTTACAAAAAAGAAAGCCACTCACTACTACCTGAGCAGCCGCAGCAGCTAAAACTTGTGGTTGCTGTATATATATATAGCCGGGCTCGCTCACTCCTGCTCTGTTATAATAGAGCAATAGGGCAAGAAACACTGCTCAGCCCGCTTGAGTTAATCCCCCGTCGTCGCTGTGTAAAAGTTTTTTTTGTCAACTGAAGGAGAGGAGGGGGGGGGGGGGGATCCATCAATATTAATACTAATTTGCCCGCATGTACCCGTGTAAAAGCTGTTTATGGCTTGCCCCTACGCTACAAAGCCCAGCCAGCTGCATCGGCCTGCTTTAAAGCCCGCGACTAGCGGCACGCCGGGGGGATTAAGCTTTGCGCCGGGGAAATAATTCTTGAAGATTACACCGATCCCTAGGGCCCGCCGTTCAGCGCATCGGCGAAGGCGACCTGCGTAAAAAAATCACATCCCGCGTGAGCACAGGCGCTTCGGCAGATGTGTTGGGCGTTAACAGGGAAATTTATCGGTGGCCGGCGACGTGCGCTTAGAACAGCGATGGGGAAGAACAAGAAAGGAACAAAAAAGTTCATTGCATATGTTCATTGCCAATGCGCAAATCGAAAGATTGCCGATGATGCGGCCTTTAATGTCCAGTACGCTGTTCATTGCTGCGTTGTGCATATTGAGTATACTCCGATATCAGACATGATCTTCAGTACGGGAAAACTTTAATCGAACTGTATGCACTAAACCCGGTAACCTGTACATTTCCACCTAAAACTGTGTTGGTTGAACGCTTACTTATGCATTGACGGGCGATGAAGAAACCTGTGTTTATTAGATGAGACAGAGCGACATCGATCCAAAAACTTTAGAGTTTGCCGTAATTAAGCTCATTTTGTAGGCCTTTTTTTTTTTTTTTCACACCCTGGTCTGATTTAAACGAACGAGTAAGCTTAACTAGCCCGCTTATTAAGGTTTATGAATGCACTAAATTAGTTTGGTTTGTTTCATCTCCACCTTTTAAATTGAATTGACTCCTGCAGTATACTGTTTTGATTCATTGGGGAGGTTGGTTACTTCTAATACTAGTATTCGGATCCGGAACCGATTGTTCGTAATATAGTTGGCCACGAATGAGATGCAATTAAAACACTTTTTTTTTCTAATCAGTTAATCTCTTTTTGATTGATTAATTGGTTTTAAGGGTACATGGGTGTGTATACCTGGGGGTTGTTCAAAGTTGAAATTGGGTATTTCAATTCTTTAAATTATTATTGGAGAATTTAACAGAGAGCCCTGATGTCACGTATAATAATAAAAAATCGTTTTCAATGCAGGATATTTACAGTTGAATTGGCGTCTTGTTATTCGGGCAACTCATTCAAACCTGTTTCAAATATTTCATCAGTCTATAAGTTTACCAATCTCACGATTGACATTTTAAATTTTGTATACGATGTCGTGTTGACAAAAACCATTACAATATATATACATGCCACGTAGTAATTTTTGAAATATAACAATATTTTGTTAACAATTGGGACCATTACATCGAATTTGTCGTGCACTAAAAATAGATCTCAAATATTTTTACATGATCAATTGCAATTATCAACTTTTAAGCGCTATAAAATAAAATTACAAACTCTAACTGTAGTAGCCTCCCTCGTCTACTTGAACAAAGGTTACATTTGGAAAGGCCGATCTCAACAGTTCAAATTTCTGGTTAAGATTAATTATCCAACCGATCACATCTTGCTAGATCTCGATATTTAAGCTGTATTAAGATCTCTACGCTTTGACAAAAACACCACCAGATTTAAAGTTTTAGTGAGATCTGGCATTCTACAAAAATAGCCCGTGACCTTTTATAACTCTATCGTTAATCTTGTTTAATACAAATTTACCATTGTACTATAGGAAAATGTAAATCCAAGCACACCATGCTGCACCTATAGACATAGAACTATCGCTGGGTTGTAAATTGAACTATACTTTTTTCTTAACAGCCAATTCTTAAGCTTTGGTTAATTTTACAACCTGGCCCCCACTGCGATGATTTTTAAATTAAAAACTTGTTACCATTAGTGCTATTGTATACCATCGCAGTATCCTTCTCAAATGGACTATTATTTCAATTGTCCAAATTCCGCCGGCCTTATTACCAACCAAACCAATTAAAATTTAATTAATAAGCGCTAGGGGTTTATACGCTCAAAGTGGCATCTAAGCGCTGGTTGGAAGCGTTACCAAATCTGGCCCCGATATTAAAATTTTAATTTATCTATTAATAATCCCAAATTCCCCCATCAGCTGCCAATAAATTAAAACCCATTTAAGCGTGGGGCCGACCGGTCCGACCTTTTTGTAAGCTTTTAACTTTGTTTTTTTATTTAGAATTTGCTATTAATAAAAGGAAAACAAAAGTTAAAACCGGCAACCATCCCCGATCCCAATAGGAAATAAAGAAAAAAACAAATAAAATATTTTCAACGCTCAGGTCTTAAGATGAGCCTCACGATGAGGAGCTTTCAACCTTATTATTAAAGAAAAAATTTAATTTTTGACCGATGGGCTTTTGTGTTAAAAATAACACGGGATTCACGGTTCCCACCATCGGGGCCCTAGCCACCGCTTAAACTTTTGACACCGGTACGGCCAACCGCTTTTTAAAGGGCCGCTAATAATACCCTAATAATAATTAAACCTACTAAGAAAAGTGGCCAGCATTCTTTTATATTTTATATACTTTGTCTGCGTAAAGTTGGCCCTGATAACAAAACTGATACCATTCTAAGCGGGCCGGCCGGCCGTGGGGGAGAGGGGGGGCTTACGGCTGATAGCATATCAGTATACTAATCGTAAAAGCCCGACAGCTAGCCGGTTGGTGTTGTCCACTGATAACAAACACACTAGACAACAATCATACGATATCAAAATTGGTACCTTGGTTTAAAATATTGGTTTATTCTCCCCGTGGCCCATTCCATTCCCCGTTATTCGCATTGCTTCCCATCATCTTTTCATCAATAATCAATATTAAGAATAAGAATAAGAATAAACAGCAATAATCTCAATCATGCCTGATTATCAGCCTAATTCAAAATTCTAGGCTTTCTTTTGTAATATTTTTTTTTTCACTTCGCAACAACTGAAAGATTTTTCATACTGTTTGGAAATCTAAATTATTCTCATGTTGAACAAAACTTTTCGGGTTTGCTTTTTTTTTTTTCTCTGTTATTCGTTTCTTTTTTTGGACGATTATTCTACACATCGGATTAATACTTTAAATTTTTTTTTTGTTTTTACTTTTTTTTGTTTTTTTTTTACCCCGCGGAAAGAAAGAAAAATTTTTTTTTTCTCAACATTTCTTTTTCTCAAAATCTTATACTCTACCCATTTCAACATCCCATGATAGTAAATAAACCTAACCTGCCAAGGGAAGAATTCCAGTTATGGATAATTTTTTTTTTTTTAACTTTAAATTTTTATAAATATAAAAGACCTTCATGTTCCTTTCGTCTCTCTTAGATTTTTTTTTCTTTCCCTTTTTCTAATCGCTATCTATTAACATCTAGAATATTTAATCTACTAGAATCTATTACTATACAACACACTATGATTAGATTAATTACACCACGAGTCCGAACACTTCGGCCTGCATATCTAACACGAATTCCACTAATCAGTGCCAAAATTGTCAATACTCGACTACTCCACGACACTTCGAAGAAATCTCGAGTAGCTGCATATGACGATGTTGTTCCAAACCAACAACATGAACACCACCACCAACACCAACAATTACCACCACCAGAAGAATCACGATACCAACTAGTGGTCCCAGACGCCAATCCTCGATTTTTGAGATACTTGTCCAAAATGGATTTGTCTTGTTTTATGTTGTTGTCAATGATGACTTCTCAATCCATTTTGAAATACTCTATTAAAATTATGCCGCTTGTTCCAAACTTTATGATCAAGATGTTTGTTTATCCAATTTATTGTGGTGGTGAAAACTTTAATGAGTTGGTCCAGACTGGTAAAAAATTGTTGAACCGAGGATTTGGTAACATGATGATTAGCTACTCTGTTGAAGACGCTGAAGGTACCAAGGGTAACCTTGTTGATGAAGTTGTCCCACAAACTTTGGGTTCTGTTGATCGAGTTTTGGTTCAACATGCTCGAATTGCCAAGGAAATGTATGAATCTGGCGCTACCAGCGTTGCTCCAACTTCCGGTTATATTGCATTGAAGCCAACTGGATTGATGTCTCAAGCCACTGATATTTTGAAGAATTATGATAACCCAGCATACGCCGAAAAATGGCAAACTTATTTGGATGTTTGTCGAACCATTTGTAACCATGCTGATAAGTATGGTGAAGGTAAAGCTGTTATTGTGTTTGACGCTGAAAAATCATCCTTGCAACAAGGTGTCTATGAAGCTCAACGAGTCATGATGCGAGAATTCAACCGAAATGGTAAAATGATTGTTGTTGGTACCATTCAAATGTACTTGCAAGATGCTGTTAACCAGTTGGAATTGGAAATGGACTTGGCTAAACGAGATAACTATCAAGTTGGTATGAAGTTGGTCCGAGGTGCTTATATTCATTCTGAACCAGATCGATGGAATACTATTTGCAAGACTAAGGAAGAATCTGACCATTCCTATGATACTGGTGTTGCCATGATGGTTGATTCTATTATTGAATCTTGGAACACTGGTAAAGGTCCAATTGATGGATGCCGACCAGTTGCTGGCCGAGTCATTGTGGCCACTCATAATGAAAAATCTGCCGCCATTGTTGACGAACGAATTCGAAATGAAGCTCCATTGGGAGTTGACTTGTCTAAAGATGAATCCATTGTGTTTGCCCAATTATTGGGGATGGCTGAAGATGCCGGCCAAGAATTGAGCAAGCGAGGTCGACATGTTATTAAATATGTCCCTTGGGGTCCAACTGGAGAAACCAAGGATTACTTGGTTCGACGATTGGAAGAAAATGGTGACGCTGTTCGAGAAGGCGGCTGGGCTTATGTCAAGTTTGGCTTGTCTGAAACTATTAGACGAATTTTTGGTAAAGCTTAGATGAAGAAGACAAAAAAAGAAGATTATTAACTTCACCATTCAACATTGAATGGAAATTTATTTATATAACTTATTACGATAAAAAAAGACCTAATGACCTGTAGCATAATGATAATAAACAAAATAATAATAAAAAAAGAATAATAACCAAAAAAAAAAGTTTCCCAAGCATGTAGATTGTTTTCAATATATTTTGTCTTTTTGGTGATAATTTACGGTGTTGAATTGATAATGTTCCTTTTGGGGGCGTAGTAGCGTTGGCCGAATTTGGTGGTGGTCCCGTCCCGGAGAATGTAAAAAATGTCGGCGTGCCGGAGCGGGCAAAAAAGATAAAAAGATAGGCAGATCAAGAGACCTTTGTTTTTGTTTACATGGGCGTGTGCACATGATGGGATGGGATCGGAGTTTTACTGCGGCGGGAGATGAAAATTGTTTTTTTTTTTTTTTTTTTTTTTAGTAGCCGGGCTCCGGACTATTGCGGTTCGCAATTGTTTCTAACTAGGCTTATTAATTAAGCCACGGGCTTTGCGGGTGGTGGAAACTTCAAGTGGAGTAAAATGTCAAATGGTGAAATGTTTGCTGAGCCTTTTTTTTTTGTTTTTTTTTAACAAGAGGGGCAACAGCAAACAAGTCGTTGCGGTATAAGTATACAGAAGCTTAGGAAAGTATTATGAAGCATGGGAATGGAGATAAAAAGTGGAGTTGAGGTTAAATTGCAAAAGAGGCCAATTGACAAAAGTATAAGCTTTATAATAAACAATGGAAATTTTATGAGTACGTGGGCCTTCTTTTTTTGTTTTTTGCGATTAGATTGGCGGGTTTTTGATCATATGACTTGAAAAGAGTTGTGTGCAGCTGGGCGGGCAGACAACGAACAGTTTTTTGACAGTTATACAAATGCATCGAAGGTCTACGACAGTATATGTATGTCTTTGTGATGGATGGGGATAAAAATGCGGCTAGGTGGTGGTGGTGGATTTGATGTGGTGATTTGAAAGAAAGCGTTGAATAAATTGAAATTTTTATAGATGGGAGGTAATAAAAATTGCATTGTTTTAAGTTTGAGTCAATGTGCTGGGTATAAATGTTTTGGAGCGTTTATGAATATTTTTTGTTGTTGACAAAACACGTTTATGGGGTGTTTTCTGTTGTTGTTGTTGTTGTGTTTCAATGAGTAGATACAGGATTGTGGTGTAACCTATGGATGGATGGATCAATGCCTGTTAATTGACCAATTCAAGAAATGTTGGCTTGGCTGGTTGTCTACTGTGGTATAGAATAGAAGTTGTGGGGGTTTATTTTTTGAAATTTCGTTGTTAGGGTTTGAGTCAATCTAGGTTTTGGATTGTCTATTGTTAGACAAGAATCAGTTCAATAAGAATTATTTGCGACTAAGTAAATTGCGATTGAATCAATCGAAAGGACAGTTACAGAACATAAGTGCCTGGTTTGATGGGGGGGGGGGGGGGTTTCCGTTGTCTAGTTTTGAATCAGATGTAAATATTTTTTGAAAATATCAATTGGACAATTTTGAGTCAGCTACAACGACAATGTTACAGCCGTTCGGATGCTAATAAATAGACAAGCATGAAGTTTTGATCACACTTGCCAATGTTGGCTTTTATTTTCATCCTTTGCTGTGGCGTTTTTGGCCATGGCCACGAATGTGGTGGATTGTCTATGGCTAGATAAATAAAAACCTATCAGCAAGAATTATTTGCAATCAAATTTTTAATCAATTGAGATGACGGTTATTCTTGCTGGCTGTGAAATAGCGCTGTTGTAATAGGACATCATAAACGTCTAGAAGAGATGGTGGTGGTGAGGTTTTTTTCTCGTTGTTTAATTTGACTCAGATGCAAGAATTAATTGGACAGTTGAATCAATTGAAGAAACTGAAGAAATTTTCCCCAGAGAAAATACATTCAGAATGTTAATATAAAAAGTTGGTTTATAGCAGACAGATAGGTGGGAGGGAACGCTTTTTGATTGTTTTTCGTTGTTAGGGCATTGAATCAATCTGGTGTTGGATTTGTATGATTAAGAATCGCGAATAGCTGAATTCATTAATATCAATTAATCGACTAAAGAGATTACTAATTTGATTCATTACGAGTTAGGCGGGGTTATTTTATTTATTTATTTTCCAGAATGGGAGGGGTTCTGGGGGGATTGTTTTTTTTTTTTTTTTGTCGTTGTTGAGGTCTGAGACAGTCTAAGTGTTTACTCGTCAATGATTAAAATACAAGAATAGCTGGATGTCAATTACAATTAAACGATTAAACAGGTTACTAATTTGGCTGGTTGCTAATTATGTGGGGTTATTCTAGAATATGCGGAGTTGTGGGGCAGATTTTTTTTTTTTTTTTTCGTTGTTGAATTTTAAGTCAATCTATTTAATGTTTAATTGTCTATGATTATATGACAACCGGTTTAAATAAGCGTTACTTTTAATCACTTGCCATGAATCAATTGAATCGACAGTTATTTCTATTAGCATTTGCGGACTGACATGGGTATAATAGGATACTATAAGAGTCTAAGCTAGTGAGCTTTTTTTCTTCTCTTGTTTATTCTTTTCGTTGTTTAATTTGATTCAGATGTAAGGTTTAGATTGTTTAGGGGGTTTTTTTATCGCGGCGATGATTATGTAAGATTATATGAATACATATATCGTGAAACGAAGCATCGAATCGGTAACTCTGCAACTATTTGTGGTTAATTGTACAATTGTTCAAAATGATGCATCCATGATAACTAAGTATATACGTTCCTGTGCTCAGAATTGGGGTGGTATCTTTTTTTTTTGGTTCATGAATTCTTAACACGAGAGGATATAACTAGAAGGGGAAAAAAAAAAAGGGCGGTGCGGCGCTAACCACTGTCGATCGCGAGCGGTGTAAGGTACACGCTAGCAGACAACTAATGCGCGTCTATAAAATCGCCACACAACGAAATGGTTACGACTATATCCTAGGTAGACTGCGAGATGTGACTGCTGACAACAGTCCCAGGTGTTGATTAGTGGATGGATGCTTATTACAAACTCGACGAAAAAGGGGCTTCCTTACACTATAATAATATTGTCGTTATAACAATAACATACTAAGTGAGTGGTAGTAAAAGGTCAAAGATGTGTTTCAGTGGCTTTCAAGTCAACTGAAAAGTCATTAAGTGTTTACGGCTATCACGTCAAAATAAAACTACTATTATTGATTGTGCAGGTTTTATCGAAAAATGTTTACGGGTTTATTGGGCTGTCACTGCAGTTCAACATATTATATCAACTTTTACAATAGCTCAATCAACTAGTTATTATATCGCAGTTTTTTTATTCTATTACCTAAAGAGAGAGCGTGGGCCCTAATTATTGCGTATGCAATTGAAAAGATAAAGGGGTCGTAGATTTTTGTAGGAAAATGAAAATGAGGCTGAGGTTCAAGCTCTTCATCGTCAGCTGAATTCACTATCACTCACTTAACATATTATTATAACAACTTAATGTACACCTTTGTCAAAACGGGTATAATAATAAGCACCCGTCTATTAACCAACATAAATGGACTGTCACAAATTTTGCTGGCTTTGAATTTATCAAAGATCTTACTCATGCTTTATTTTGATGTAAGCTTACCGCGTGTTGCCGCTTCACATGCGGCTCAAACCACTTTCCCCCCGCTTGGAAATAACATTTTATCGGTTACAAGTTTGAACTTGACTATTATATATACCATTCTGAACCTAACTAAAAAACTCTCAATTTGGGCTTTTTTTATAAATAAAATCTAAAGTATACTAATAGATATAACTGAGGCGTTGCAATGTACAAAAAAGTTTTCGGAAGACAATGGTTTGAAATAGAGCCATGCATGGCTGACTGCACGCTTCGGTTAGAGCCAGTTTTAAATCATTAATATATGAATTCTTTAAAAGTGCATCGTCTAAATTACATTAAAAAAAAAAAAAAAAATTTCTTGTATGACGTTACAACTTAATAAAAATCGATATATCAGATATATATATCTGATATAAAACACAAAAAACAATAAACGGAGATCTCCGAGATTTTGATAATTTCTGCGACAGCAGCGCTTATTGCAATAATTGTTCAAATCAAAAATCAAAGAATTTAAAAAAGATTCACAAGCTACAGAAAGCTCGTATTAGTATATAATATTGCATCCAACCATTTTAACTAAAGTTTCTACAGACTTTTTTGCTAAATGACTAACCATCGTTTGAAGTTAACTACTGCCTTCAAGTCGGGTTACCGATGCAGACAAAGCGGAAAGCCTACTACTACGCGGGCGCAAATGGCCACCACTCGCTTAATTATTTTGCGAACTCAAGTTTTTAGGTTCATCTAGACAAAGTATTGTATCAACCTCCAAACTCATACAAAAATAAGACCTTATCTCTCAACAATTGGAAAGAGTGAAAAAAACAAATCGCGAACGATAGATTCGAATTTTAAGCTTAAATTATTGTTGACATGTTTTCTCTGTTAAAAAAAATAGTAAATTTATAAATTTTCAAGCTCTTTGTATTATGAATAGCCACTTGTCTACACTTAATAAAAGCCAAGAGTGTATTAAGCATACGATTACAATCAATTTTTTTATTTTTATCTGAGTTTTTTTCTGGAAGCCTTAAGAACAGGCGAAGAATATTTGAGCATTTTGGTTCCTGAGTGATGTGCATAGAACCAGTATCTGATACCACTCGCAAGCGTAATTATTTCTAGATAACCACCATCATCGATCGAGGGAGGGTTTAAACATACAATTGTTGAAGCTTATTGAGGCTAATGATTGATAATGAAACTAAAGTTTTCAAGTCCTGATATCATTATAATTGATAAATTGTACCTTTTCTAGAATCCAATGATATAGACTACGGTTGACCATATAATAAGGTATGAAATAAAGCCGGCTCGCACGGCTAAAACAACTCGGTTGCGCCGCAACTAAAAACTCAACTAATCATGGAATCGTTGAAAAAAAAAAAAAAATCCATTGGCTATTGTCATGTACAGCCGCAACTATTTATTGAGCAAGTGTGCACTTATGTCATAAATGCAATTGAGAACCAATAAAAACATTCTATAGCTTAAAAGGCAAATATATGCATTGGATCGACAGATCGCCACGTCGTGGTATCATCAAAAATTGCCTCAATTCTAAACTACATCTCAAGCCTAAGCTTATATTACTCGCATTTATCCCAGTTACTTATATAAGTGCATCAATCGATCTGGCGGTCATTTCAATATTTAATGCCATAATCCATCAATTGGTTTCAGTGCCTCGATAGTTTTGATTATGACGCAGGTACTTACACTAAACCTACTGTATCGGTAAGCTTACCCCCCGCCATTTTAATTTTTGATCTAAGCCACCATTCCTGCCAAAAAAGACTCCCCCGTCAAGCTTGAAAACTCGCCAACTTGCTGTAGGCAAAAGCTCATAAGCTTAGGCTTACAAGCACATTTTCTCACGACGTAAGTAAATAGCACGTAAAACGATAGTACCATATTCCTATAAAGATTTCCTACAATAAAAGAGTCTTCCTTCGACTGAAAAATTCAAGCAGCAATGCTCATCCCTACTTCATTTAAACCATTATTGCATATAAAATAGGCTGTACAACCCAGTGCTTCGAAAAATCACTGGGAACGAATTATAAAGTTGTGTTGCTACTTTTTGTGTCCTAATATTTTTATTGTTTGTTATTTTTTTTTTTGCAACACTATTTTTTTTTTTTTTTTACTTGTTCTCCAAAACTTTTTATCTTTCTAGTTTCACAACATTTTTTTTTTTTTTCACAACATTTTTTTTGCAATCTTAGCTTTTACCGACAACACATCGCCATCAACTGGAAATCTACTAATTAGACCAAATAACGTAAAATAGAACCAATTGAGGTGTTAATACCAGTAACTCTGCTAGTTTTGTGTTATTTTGCTTTGCAACAAGTCAAAAACAAAAAACAAAAAAATTAAAAAAAAATAGACGCGCCGTTATTAATACATCAGCGTAAAAAAAAAAACATATATCAACAATGAGTTCTGCAAAAGGTGATGGACCTTCTCATAAAAGTGGTAAAGTGAAATCCGACCCTACTGGTTTCGATGATCCGTCATCTACTGGTTATGTGCGAGCGGCATCAGATGCTACAAATAAAGGTGAGCAAACGTACAATACTGAAAAAGATAAATTGTCCAAGGCTCAGAATGATCTAAGTGAAGAAGGTGTACAAAGACGAGCTGAACATGAAGTTTCAAAGTTCAAACAACAGCAAGGTGACGCACAGCAGCCGTATCAAAAAGAAGGTACCCAAAACCAGCAATCCAATCAACCTTCTTCTGCCCAACAATCGCAACCATCGAATCAATCAGTCAATCAACAATCACAAACTCCTAAACAATCTTCCAATCAAACATCACAACAATATAGCGAGGATGGTTATGAAAATGGTAACGCCAATGGTAGTGCTAATGGGACTAAAGGTGATAAGGTATCTTTATCGCAACAATTACAACCAGATGGAGTTAATGCACCAAGCAGCAACACTCAACAGCAACAAGGTAGTACTAAACAACCTGGACAACAAGAACAATCAGCTACAAGTTCCACGAATCAGGTAGACAAATCCGCCAAAAATGAAAAAAAACCAGAGGTATGTTTATTATATTCTTATCGTACAAAATTGTGGGTCCAAAAAAATATATATATATATATATTTTTGTTCCAATGGAGAAATTGTTTCATCCTGAAAAAATTATTTTTAATTTTTCCGGGGTGCTATCTAACATTTAGGTCTTTGAACTAGAAGTTGGCTTTATTAGCGTATAAAGAAAGAACGGTTATTATAGTAAGAGAGATGAGATAAAAATGGTGGTGCTTAATTTACTACGAAATTTTTTTTTTTTTTAAATTGCTACTGTGTGCATCTTGATACATCAATTCATGCACTTTTGTTATTAACAAAACAATAAGTCGCTCAAGTAGATGTTCAGCAGCATGGCAGCATAGAATGCAAATTTAGGCAGCGATTGTCACAATTCGAAGCCAATGACGCAAGGCCTCGGAGAGGAATCCAGCCTCCTCCCAATTGTGAAGTGGCACCCGCTGCAACTAAGCCGCGAGCTCTATACCGCACGCTTAGTAAAAGTTTCAATAAGACGATCATCGTTATGCTTATATGCTGCGTTTCTATGGTGATTACTACACGTCACTGCCAAAAATAAAAAAATTGTTTTTGCACTAATCAACAAATTGATGTACCAACGCCGCCACGCAAATGTAGCTAACGTCTACCCACATGCGAAGCCCCAAAATATGATATGTGATAATTAACTTATAATCTTGGCTTAAGGGCGTTATGTTATTAGGCAGTCACAGAAAGTAAAAAAAAAAAAAAAAAAGGCCGCAAAATCTCAAACTCAAAAAAGTCACCACCAAAATCTCATCTCTTCAACTCAACTCAATTCAATTAATCTCATCTCAATTGTGTTCAATTGTTTGACAACAACCAACATTAATCGTGTAAATAAAAAAATAACATGAGCAGGTTGAGAGCCCATTTATCTAGTTCAAAGACCAATGGTTCTGCTAAAACTATCACTCCTACCCCTGGTAATGGTAATGATAGCGTTAATAGCAATAAAGCCATGAATGGTCCAAAAAACAAATCCAACAATGTTTGTAATAGTTTAAAATGTATTCATATACTAACCATGTAGGCATCAAAGGGTAAAGACGTGGACCCAGAACTAATCAAAAAGAAGCAAGCTGAAGAACAAGAAGAAGTTAAAACGGCCCCCGAACCAGAATATTTGGGGTGGAAACAAGTTGGCGGATGGGACGAACGAGCTAAACTAACTTCAGACGAAGAAGCAGAAGATTTGTTGCAACGATCAACGTTATTGGAAACATATGTTGCTGAAAAGTATTATGGCGATTGGTACCACAATACAGTATTGATCGTAGTTTCATCATTCTTTTCATGGCTAGTGGCCCGGTTTGGTGGTGGGATGGCGTGGTTGGCTGTTATTTTGGCGTTCACTGCTACTGCTTATCGAACCAGTATTCGAAGACTGAGAAGAAATGCTAGAGATGATGTTACAAGAGAATTGGGTATCCGAAAGTTGGAAACTGATACCGAAAGTTTGGAATGGTTGAATGCTTTTTTGATTAAATTCTGGTTAATTTATGAACCAGTATTGTCACAAACTATTGTTCAAACTGCTAACCAAGTTTTGATTGGTGCCACTCCAGGCTTTATTGAATCATTGTCTATTGATACTTTTACATTAGGTACCAAACCACCAAGAATTGATCATGTACGGACGTTCCCAAAGACTGAAGAAGATGTGTCAGTAATGGATTGGAAATTCAACTTTACCCCCAATGATACTGCAGATTTGACTGCCAAGCAATTGAAAAATAAAGTGAATCCAAAGATCGTATTAGGCGTTCGAGTTGGTAAAGGTGTTGTATCCAAAAGTTTGCCAATTTTGGTAGAGGATATGAGTTTTTCTGGCTTGATGCGAGTTCGTATCAAAATGATGTCGAATTTCCCACACGTTCAAACTGTGGATATTTCGTTTTTGGATCCTCCGAATTTTGACTTTGTTTTGAAACCAATTGGTGGTGAAACTTTTGGGTTTGATATTAATATTATCCCTGGTTTACAAGGGTTCATTAGTGAAATGGTTCATGCTAATTTGGGCCCAATGATGTACGCCCCAAATACTTTCCAATTGAATATTGAACAAATGTTGGCAGGTGCCGGGGTTGATTCTTCTATTGGTGTTTTGGCCGTTACTGTTCACCACGCCAAGAGTTTGAAAGGTGATGGTGCGATTGGTAATACTGTTGATCCATATGTTAAGTTCGCCTTCAATGAGCGAGATGAATTGGCTCGTACTGAGGTTAAAGATAATACCAAAAATCCAATTTGGAATGAAACAAAATATTTGTTGGTTAATAATCTAAATGATGTTTTGACAATGGAAATTGTTGATTTTAATGATTATCGAAAGGATCGAAAAGTTGGTACCGTCAACTTTTCTTTGGAAACTATTGCCGATAACCCAGATCAAGAAACTATTAGCTCCAATATTTTAAGTGCTGGTAAAGAACGGGGGTCATTAATTTTTGATGTCCATTGGTACCCAGTTTTAGAGTCCAAAACTTTGGAAGATGGTACTACTGAACCTCCACCTGAGTCACCAACCGGTATTGTTCGATTCACCGTTCATCAAGCCAAAGATTTGGATGTCAAGAAGAGTATGGTGGGTCAATTATCTCCATATGCTGATTTGTTATTAAACGAACGGTTATTATTGCAAACCAAACATTTGAAACGAACCAACAATCCAATTTGGGATGAACATTATGAATTTTTGGTCAGTAATACTAAAAAATGTAAACTTGGTATTCGAATCAAGGATAGTCGTGGGTTGGCCCATGATCCAGTGTTGGGGATTCATAAACTACCATTATCAAAATTTTTGGATGCTGCAAAGGACGGACAAGATTGGTTCAATTTATCACCTAGTGGTAGAGTTCGTGCCTCTGTTACTTGGAAACCTGTAGGCTTGAAAGATATTGCTGGCGCATATATTGAACCTCTTGGTGTTTTGCGATTCCATTTCAAGAATGCTAAAAAACTACCAGATGTTCCAGGTCAAAAACTAATTGATCCATATTTGCGAGTGTTTGTTGGTGGGTTCCAACGAGGAAGAACTCAAGTAATTAAGGATACCAACGATCCAGAATGGGATGAGTTTGTTTATGTTAGTGTTCAAAGTTCCACTCAAAAGGTTCAAATCGAAGGTATGTCTAGTGAGAAGGTTCGAAAGGGTAAAAGTTTGGGATGGTGTGAATTTAAGGCCGGAGATTTTATTGTTAGAGATTCTAGTGGTAAACCAGCGGCAAGTGATGTTTATAACCAATCCCAGCTGTTAAGCAAACAAAACCAAAAGGGGCAAGGTACACTAAATTTTAGTGTTCAATTCTTACCAGCTATCCCAGTGATGGATCCAGAAGAAGCCGAAGAGAAACGACGTACTGAAGAAAAGGAAGCTCAAGAACGACAAGAAGCTATTGATAGGGGTGAAGATCCAGATGCTGAAATGAGAGCTGAGGAGCAAGCCAAATCTGATGCAGAAGCCACTCAAGAAGAAGATGATAGTGAAGAAGATTCTGAGGACGAACTTGAGCGCGAATCTGAACCAATGATGGAAGATGCTGAACCGGAACGAGTAGAAATGCCATTGGATGAACAAATTAAATTTCAAAGTGGTGTATTCAGTTTCTCAGTTAGTAGAGTGGAAGGTGCTGAAGCTGATACATATGTGCGTGCAGTTATTGATCGAGCTTCCAATCCAGTATGGATCTCACCAAAAATCAAGGGTCCGGGTCGAACTAAATTGGGTGAAAGTGGTGAAGCTATGATTCGAGAATTGGAATGGTCAGAAGTCAGTTTTGAATTAGCTGATAAAGAACAAGTGAAACATGACGAGGAGATTTTATCTAGTGTCAACATTCCTACTTTACAATTATTACGATCTGCGTATGGCACTGAAAAGACATTAACAATGAGTGGCAAAAACGGTCGACAGGCTAAACTACGAGTTGAATGTCGATATTTCCCAGTCACTGGACTGGAATTGGATCCACGAGAAAGTGTCAACAACCAAGGTATGTTGCGAGTTGATGTTATGGATGCTGCTGAGTTGAAGGCTGCTGATCGATCTGGCAAGTCTGATCCATATGCATTGTTCCACTACAACACTGCCAAAATATTCAAATCCCAAGTGCAGAAAAAGACCTTGAGTCCAGCCTGGAACGAATCTTTTGACGTCGAAATTAGCGACCGTCAAAAGGATGAATTAAAGGTGACGTGTATGGATTGGGATATGGGCCCTGGTGGTGATGACTTTTTGGGTGAAGCAATGGTACCTTTACCAGACCTTGAACCAATGCAGGCAGAAATTCATGTGTTATCATTGGGTGAAAAAGCTGGCAGTATTAGACTAAAATTGCACTTCAAACCACAATATGTTGCAAAACGAAGAGGTTCTGAAAGTGCTGCTGCCACTTTTGTCGGCCATATGGGCACCCCTGGTAAAATCTTGACCAACGTTGGTGGGGCACCAGTCAAAGTTGCGGGTACCGTTGCCGGTGGTGTTTATGGCGGTGCCAGTAAAGGTGGCCGGTTCTTGACATCACACGTGCCAGGTCTGAAACACATCAAACAAAAAATCGTAGGTGATGATAACGAAGATCCAACAGTTGTTGAAGAAGACGATGAGGACGACAGGAACGAAGGAGATAACGGTAATAGTAATAATAACCAAAATTCGGGCGCCGGGGCTGGCGCTGCTAGCCCATCCACCAGCCACAAACGAATCGGGTCCACCGCCAGTGCCAGTAACACCTCTTCAGCTGATGCCGGGGAGCTTCAACCAGGGCAGGTTACATTAATGATGGCTCGAGGATTTGAAAGTGTCAGTCATTTGCAAATCCGAGTTTATATCTCCACCAAGAAGGAAAAAGAAATCGGCCGAACCAAAAACTTGAAGTGTAATGGTGAAGTCCAGATTGATGAGAATATGAGTTTCAAAGCTCCAAAGACAGGTGAGTTAGTTTTTAGAGCTAGAGATCATAAGAGTTTGGGCAGAAATGAAGAATTGGGTGAGAGTAGATTGGCATTGGCTGATGCAGCCGGTAATCAAAATACTGTTAGCTTTGGAGATGGCGTTGGTGAAGTTTTGGTTTATGTTAATTTCTCTTAAAGATTTTATAAGTTTTATTTGTGTTTTTTGGATATTGATAGTTAATATATATATATAAATTTTTCCTCTTAAGTAATAAAAATTACTATGTTTTTTGTTACCCAGTCGGCCGGTCTTATTGTACATGAAATGAGCAATTGATTTTTTTTTTTTAAAAGTTTAAACGCGTGTAAATAATTATGTCTGCCAGTGAGACAAGACAATGGGCAATTATCAATTCGATATAAGTATCAAAATATCATTAATTCAAGTAGCTTGAGTGAAACGGATTTGCCTTACTTGGTTTCGCTTGGTTTAAATTTTTGAGTGATTTCGATCGTTATCTAATCGATCGATCCTGAATATCAGATTGGGGTGGGTGTAACCAGTGCCACTTCAACTAAAGGGTGACGACCGATTTGAACCAGGGAACCATATAGTTTGGCTGCTGAAGTGTATTAATTGATAAAGGCATAGTTACTTCAGTGCTTAAATCCTAAGTTGAGTGAAGGTGGGAACTGATCTATCAATTCTGTACCTTGCAAGCCACACGCTTCAAAAATTTCAGTAGAAGGGAATGCTTCCCCCATTATACATCTCTGGAGCAAGGCTCGTGTTTAATATATTGGACCCACCAAATATGGCATGGACACCTTTTGCATGGATGGATTTAAATTTGAAAGATTGTCGTATCTCAGTGTCAGAACATAGTTACTGGTTTGAAGCAAGCCAAAGTGGTCAAAACTAATACCAAAAGTACAAAATGCCATCTTTTGTGAACGTGCAAAGCTGTAGGAAGTATTATGCTGGCTGGGGCAACAACAAATAATCTTGAAAATGTTCAAATAAGTCTACCGCTTTAATTTTTTAATTATTTTATTTTTTGACCTTTCATTACGGGGTGGTTTATATTTAGAACAATGAAGCTGATAGCGCCGCATGTCCTGTGGAGTAAGCGAAAAAGAAAAAGTTTATTTTTGGCATTAATTTAACGACAAAAAAAAAAAAAAAGCGGGGTGGATGTAGCCGATGTCTTAAAAATAATAATAAGGTCTCGCTTCATTTTATTATTATTTTAATGAACAAATGAATGACGGAAAATGAACATATGCTTGAAAAGATGTGTAGGAGGTACCTTAATAATTAAGGTACCCATCTTATCCATCGTGACCCTTAATTGTTTTTGGTTTGAATTTGAGACCTAAACACTTAAGCTTATAACCTAAGCTACTGGTTGAATTATTGGCTTTGTTGATATAGCTATAGGGTCAATTGATCCGGCACTTAAACTAGTTTCATAAAAGCTGGGGCATATATATGTTGAGTGGGTGAGAAGAAACACGAAGATCTGCGGTGGTGATTTAACATGTCGGCGGGTGATCTATTGATCGTCATATCATTGAAATATTATAACTGTTATAACGTTGAAAGTTGGAATTTTTTTTTTAATATTATCGTTAGGAAAGTTGGGGAATTAGCAACGTGGTTGCAGTTATTAACTGAGAAAGAAAGAAAAAAAGGTATGCGTGGGGTGCCATGGTAATGCAATTAATTTCGGCTGGAATATCGTTCATTTCTGCATCGTATCAGTACATTTTTACATACGCATATACTTGTATATTGATGAATGAGTACAACGTGAACAAGCTAGTTCAGTCGATCATGGCGGGCTTACAATTATTATTCTTAGTATTACTTGATACGGACAATTAGGCTGGACTTCATCTATAGTTGAGTTCCATTATGCATGGTTATTCTATTTTTGGACCATATATACTTATCCAGGTTTTGAGGTAATGACCATACTATAAAGATTATAAAATTTCAAGCAGCCTATGAAATATCAATCCATTAAGCATACGCAATTGATTGTAATGAAACTAGTTTATGCAAGATGCCATAGGTTGATACATGTGCAGATGATGCAGGAAGTCTAGGTTAATTTGTGAACGATAATTTCTGTTTTAAAGAGGGGTATGAAATGGTGGTAAGACAAGTTCTATTTTCGGATGATTAACATGTATATTATAAACAAAAGGTAAAGTTTATTAAATAGGTTATTGGAGAGTGAGACTAGTCAACCGACAAATCAGAATTACAAATCAAGCCTAACGTCTCTAGACAATCTAGGAACAGTCTAACAACTACAAATAATTAGTTTCAATTTCCATGACGTATACTGTTTAATTCCATTTGTATTATATATCAACCATTAATTGTATTCATAACTAGAGTGCCGTTTCTTTATCTAAATTTAAAAATAGATCAAAAAAAGCCATCTATAAATATTAAGACTAATTCCAACAAAACTTTTTTTTATTTTTATATCATCAACAAAAATCCAAAAAAAAAAAAATGACCAATCAATCCAAATTAAGTACTATCGCAGTTGCTACCATCGCAGCTACTTGTGTCGCAGCATTCGACCCAAAATGCTACGACTCTGCCTACACTTTTGAACCAAAGTTGAAAACCAAATGGGGTGAAGGGCTATTAGTCCAACGAGTTGGTACCAAAGGTAAAGATGATGGTATCATGTCCACCATCAAAACTTGTTTTGCAGCAGATTCCGGCGAACAACAACCAGAAAATGTTTGTATTGGTGAAATTACTGAAGCTGCCGTAGCATGTGCTTTCTCATCCATTGCTTATCATGGAGGCATGCAACAATCCAAACGACAAGAAATGGTTTCCTCATTTTTGCAAACCTTGGGCAACGATTTGGAAGTTCATGCTGTTTATGAACAAGATAAGGATGTCACTGCTCAATTTTTGAACGTCAAACGAGATGGGAAAAACCATAAGCCATTCACTTTAACTGCTTCTAGCCATGAAAACATGCCAATTAGCGCATTGGTTTCTTCCAAGAAATCAAAAAAGGATAATAGTTTGCCATTTGTTGTTTCAACTAATGGTGAAAGCATGCATTTGGGCCACACCGAAATCGTTGAAAAAAAGGACAAACGAAGTGATGATCCATCTCAAGTCACCGGATGGGAGTTACGACAAGGCGGTGCCGGGGTTAAAATCCAAGCCAACTCCGACCCAATTGCCAATTATAATGATGTCGTTGACTGGTTGAATCAAGGTGATTCCGACAAGTACCCAAGTGTTTTGGCAGGATTCATTTCCGGTGGTAAAGGTGATTTTTTGGGAGCTTCATTGTATGATAAAAAGGCTGATAACTTTTATAATGGACAATGGTTGGCCGAAGTTAAACATGAAAAGTTCGATTTAGGGTGGGAAGTAGGTAAGAATTGGTGTTTTGGGGTTTATGAGACTAGCTGTGATGATAACGCAAATTGTCCAGCTCTAAATGATTTACCACCAAGTGCCTAAAGTATTGAAATATTCTTTTGGTTCCAGATTATTATTATTATTCCTTTTCCAAACATAATAGTTTTTATAGCACATTATTTATCATTTTAACATATTCGGTTTTATTATTCAAATTCCCGTGACCTTTTGTTTTATTTTTTTTTTCTTTTTGAAAAATTACAGTCAGCCGCATGGCGTGCGCACGCAATTTTTTTTTTTTTTAAATTTTTTATTAAATGCGGCGGTCACCGTCAACAAAAAAATTTCTCAACATGAAAGATAGAGTGCGGGAGTGTATATGCACCCCAGAAACTTCATTGAAACCAAAAAAATTAACTGAAAGCATTAGATGCTCTAGATATACTCCGATACGGGGAATTGAACCCCGGTCTGCTCGGTGAAAGCGAACCATGCTAGCCACTACACCATATCGGATAGTACTGTTATAATATTGTAAGAGATCTAGTGGTTGACTATCTCTTACCAGCCGCACAGAGTGGGTGACTCTTATAAGTATATCACTATTGTAATAGGCTATGGATGGTGACAAGGCAGCGGGGCCAGATGGGTTAAAGCCAATAGTCATAAAAAAGGCAGCGTTATCAAAAGAATTTTTGGATTTATTAACAAGCACGTTATCAGCCTGCATCAATATGGGATACCATCCTACACAATGGCGCACTAGCCAAACTTGTGTAATTCCAAAATCAGGCAAACCGGCTTATAATGT
>JAJLUN010000104.1:18251-53323 GCA_030564365.1 Blastobotrys arbuscula | reverse complement strand
TCGGCACAAAGCCGGGTTCGCCGATAATTCGAAGTATAAAAGGCCATGTAATTTCCTGTAATTTCTTGTAATGAATTAACTACTTCTTTTTCTATATTTTCTCTATTATCTTGTTAAAGACACAGAAACTATTCTTTTGTATTACTAATATATCAAGAAGCCTTGACATTCTGAAGATACTATTAGGAATTCTTACATTCAACAAGAATAGCTTCGATGGCCAAGTTGGTAAGGCGCGACACTAGTAATGTCGAGATCGTCGGTTCAAATCCGGCTCGAAGCATTAAAACAAAACTGCGATTAGAAGATTATTCGTAGTTCTTTCTTTTTTGTTGATTCGCGTCCCAGTGTTTTGGAACTTTGCCACTCTATTTAATGATAGATCATTGCTTTGTCCTGGTTATTTACTTTTTTTTTTTTTTTTTGGGATGTTTGCAGCATCCTCCCCGCAATTTTTCATGTTGTTAATTAATCAATTAATGTAGATGATTAATTATATAGTAATGACGAAAATGGTGCAGTATAAGGGCCCCATGATCAGTTGTTACATTATAGGAAATCCGATTATAGTGCCACTGGTATAATGATATTGGTATTAATCCATGTCTAAATAAATTAGAACATGTAAATAAAGTTTATATTACAAGGTTTTTTGTTTTACACGCCACAGAGAACAGAAGAAAAAGTAACATCGATATAATTGATAAGAATAAATAACCGCATCTCTGGAATAAATTAATTAATTAAATGTATACTAATACGAAGTAATTAAGAATAGAATAAAAAGTTAAACCCTAATATTTGATTGATAATAATAATAATAATAATAATAGTTATTTTTTTATGCTTCACCACTCAACAATGGAGCATGTTCACCATTTGCACCACTTGAAAATCGTTGAGAAGGACAATCAGGGTACCCAACAATAAAGGTGTACAAACTGTTCAAAATAGCAATGGCAAAACTGAACCAATGGAAGATGGTGTTACCATGATCAGCATCATACATCCCCCAGGTAAAGAAACTGAATGCCAATCCCAACCCCCAATCACCGAATCTATTCAAATGAGCCGCTGGGTACAAGAAGAACCACCAAACAGCGACATCTGCTACAATAATACCAACCTTGTTGGTCATATGTAATGCAACCCAAATGTTATAAAACAAAGCGACATGAGTGAACGCAGTTGGAAGGGAATTAACTGCAAAATGAATAAACCACCATCTTGATCGTGGCTGGATTGCATGAGTTTTGGAGCCCAACGAATGATGGCCGGCACTGACAACTGCTAATACATTAAATACTAATGAAACCCAGAAATGGTGACTAGTAAAGAAGAATACCCATAAGGACATCCATAATGCATAGAAAAAGTATGGCCACCCAGTTTTTTGAGCACTTTCACTAATAGCAGAATCGCTTGAATGTTGTTGTAAAATATAAAAGAATTGGAACAACAAGTGTGCCCATCCGAAAAACTTCCAGAAATCATGTGGGATCCAGAATGGGTTGTAATGAGCGTCAAAATCAGAATGGTTGATTAGATAGCGTAATTGCCAGTTGATCCCGGCGAACGCCACTACACTAATAACTTTCACAGATACATGGTGTTGCAAAAAGTGTCGAATGTTATCGGACATTTTTTTATCTTGTTCTTTAATAGATTTTAGCGAATAGAAAGAATAAAAATGAGAGAAAGGAAATTTTATTTTTGGGAGAAACAGGCCAATATTTATAGTCAAAGATGATTGCGGTTTTTTTTAAAAAAAAAAAAAAAACAAACAAGCTAGCAAGAATTCTCAATTGGTTATAACTGGGGTACGGCGTGCGTTTATGATAATATGCGCGGTGGTGGTGTGGCGTGGCGCATTATAATATGCATCCTCCGGAAAAAAAAAAAAAAAAAAAAAATTACAGGTAATGAATCCAGTACCTTTTTGTACCACATTTGTCGGTTTTGATTTGCTAGGTTTGCTGTATTTGTAAGTGCTGAGATGTTTTTTCTATCAAATTAGTGTTACGTAATATTTACGGAGTTTTATGTGGGTATTCTATTGTATAAAATATTTTCTATCTGATACTAGAAGCATGGGAACTCCGTAATAACGATCTTAAATCGATTAACCTACGTGACCTAGACTCGCCCCTTTCTTATTATATTTTATAGTTAACTTTATAGTTATCCGAATAGATGAAATATGGGAACATTGAATTTTTTTTTATTTTTTTTTGTGGATAAGTAGTAGATAAACAAACATAGTTACTACGTTGCTCACAGATGGCCAAAGATTTATAGTAACGTTCAAAAACTCTAATATTCCGGCGATTTAGCCTAAATTTAACTTTTAAATCTAGTGAACATTTTCAAAATTGAATCTACTGCACAAACTTGACAAATGGGCGCTGAAAAAGAAAACAAATAGCTTTTGTAAAAGAAAGAAGTATATCGCTGTATTGGTAAATAAACTTACTTGTAAGTCGTAGAGTCTCGGGTATCACGAAATTATCATTATAAACAATTTTGTGTATGCCAAGGCAGTTTATTTATTTTAATAGTTTTCCAACACCCCGGGATGTATCAGTTATCAGTTATTCTTCATTTGTTGGAAATGCAAATTGAAAATTGATTTTAATAATGTATGACAATACGCGGGGTTTGACTTATTTATCCTCATGTGTTCCTAAAACAGGGTTTTTTGTGTTTTGTTTTTGTTTTAATCATTTGATTCTTTTTTTTTTATAAAAAAATTCCAAGCATAGTTTAACCAGCGAAAAACTATCGTGCACGATTACTTGATATAATTAAAATCGTTCTAAATGAGGGGTGCATAATTCATATATACATAATTGTATATGACATATAAGTATTAAATATTATCAATTTAGTTCAATTAATTTTACTAAAAAATATCAACAAAGATCATGACGGGGTTTGGACCACATGAACACTGGGTAATGCTACTAAAAAAGAATGGACAGGCTACCAGTAGACCGTGCGGCGCTCCACCCTGATCGATCGTTTATATATTGACTGCGGGGCCAGGAAATGTGCTGCAAGCTTGTATGCATAAAATTATTATACTGTGAATACGACTTGAAAAATCACACTTGCGCCCGCGAGGAACGGAATTCCGAACCTTGAATTTTTTTTTTTTTTTTTTTCGTTCTTCCTTATAACCCACCAAACTTTATTCCTATCCTGTCGATATTTGTGGGAGTTTTTTGTGATTGTTATTCTCTAAATATTTTTATTTTTTTCTTTTCCTTCTTCATTACTACTAATCGCTAACCCTATATAACATATAACAAAACAAGAATAATAATGGCACCACCTCGATCATCTACGTCAGGTAAACAATCAATGACCAAAAAAAGCACACAACTACAACAACCACCACCACCACCGGCATCATCAAATTCTAACTCTATTGCAAATTCACATACTAATAAAGAAGAAAAAGAAAGCGATGATGGTCAAATCAACCATTTAACCAACGACCATTCAACTCAAAACACAGATCCGTTAGATTTTGAGTCATTACCGATAGATAGCTTACGAAAGTATCGATCACTTCATAAATTGAACAGCACACCTAGCTGTACCAGTTGGCCCGGATATTTATTAAACTCACAGGTGGGGAGAAAGACTATCAGTTTTAAGAATAACAAAAGGGTATCTAAACATGAGCTGGCCAAATCTGTGAAAAAACATTTCGTGGCCAATAATCTGAAGGAAAGTGATGCGATTGTGGATTTTATTTATAGTGTCAAGCATCAAGATGAGTTGTTTAAATTACAGCTTCAAGACCAAAGTTAAAAAAAAAAAAGCTACTAGTGTCATTGAATTTTATCTAGTCTACTAATATATTATTATTTATTCCTTATTTATTCGTAAGGTTTTTCCTGTCTTGCTAGAAAACTCCAAATTTCGGCCGTAGAAAAAAAAAAGAATAAATAAATAAAAAAAAAAAGAACTCCAAATTTCTCTTTTCATATATTCCAATTGAAATGTTGCAATATCGGCGATCGGAGTGAAATAAAAAAGCCACCACCACAACCATCTTCGCTTATAGTATTGACAATTTTTTTATTTTTTTATTTTTTTTTATTTTCCCAACAAAAGTGTAAATTCTGCTCACTACTGATCTAATTTATCACATTACGAACAAATATGGATAGTTCAACAGTCACTTTCCTACTTATAGTAACGGCAGCTTTTGTAATCATCAAATGGTTTGCAACAGGTCAACCGGCCACTGCCGTCTCAAGGAACGTGCAATCCTCCACCAGTACTACCACTTCTCCTCCTACTAACGCTGTCACCACTCGCCGACGACAAGTGACTCAAGATATGATTGAAGTTGTACAGGCATTGGGACCACATTTAACAAGGGAACAAATTCGATACAGTTTGGAACAGACCGGTAGCGTGGAAGAGACAGTGGACCGGTTCTTACAAAACGGCTCATTACCTGATCCTCCTCGACCTGTACCTAATACCTCCACTACTAGTAGTAACAATAAAGCCAAAAATTTGATTGAAAAGTATCAGTTTGATGAGAGAGATTTGGAGTTGCCGGATGATGAACAGGGTATTGATACAATCTCCAAACCGAAATGGTCGAACGATCGGGAGGAACGGCAGGCACAGCTGAAGAAGCAGCAACAAGAAATGATTTTACGAGCTAGAAAAAAGATGCAATTGAAAGATTTGAATGAATAGTTTTATTTATTTTTTTTTTTTTTTTTGATAAATAGTTAATAAATATTGCTGTTATTATTATCAATGTCTTTTAGAAAACATAGTTATTTCATCGTCATGATCGATTTCATCATCCTCACTACCATAACCGTCATTTTGTTTCTTTGAAAATGCATCACTATACAGCGGTGGCCCTTTCCAGTTTGTGAAATTCTTTGGAGCAAACACCTCCTGCGGCTCATCCAGTATCTCATGGATCCGATTAATCGAACATTTGAGTTCGTTGCCATCATCTGCAATACTACCATCCAAGTTTTTGTACACATGGAACGCTTTTTCCCGATCAGTAAACATGATTTCGATCGTTACACTTTTATTAACCTCGTCAATAGTCGACCGAATGTCTTTAACCTGTCCCTCAAATTCTAAGCAAATTGCAACCATATCATTGCATGTTGTACCCAACCCCAGGTTTTTAACCACAAGAATCGGCGGAAGTTTAGTCTTTTCCAATGTCGGATCATACTTGTACTTGTCAATTAACTTTCTAGGTCTATTAGGCCTATTGCTGCTATCCCTACTAGTCTTTGAATATGTTAAAGATGGTAAAGACGCTTTTTGCGGCATCAGATCTCCTTCGGCAGCCAACCGTTTTATATACTGCTCGTGCCGTCTGGTTTCCACTTCTTTCCGTCGTTTGGTTTCTCTTCTACTGGTATCTTTGCCAACGCTACTACCCGCATTATAACCATTTGTTGGTTTTTGGTACTGTGGTCTTTTGGACTGATTGATGGCCCGGAATAATGGGTTATCTTGTAAGTTTTTCGATTGATGGTCATCTCGATGTGATCTCACTCGATAAGAATTGGGGGATGACGATTCTGATGGTTTTTTTGCTTCGGGTTGTGATCGTTTTGATGAATTTCCTGCTATTCGACTCCGCAGGTTGGTCCTATCTTCATTTTTCATATTTTTTCAAACTTTTTTATTTCAAGCTAGTTTTGGCAGGTATCAAAAAAAAAAAAAAAAAAAAATAAAACAACCCCCAACTGTCAACCCCGTTGGGAGAGGCTTTGAGACGACAATCGCACAAATATCTGATTGTACCTAAACAGTATTTTCCTGACGCGTTAATTTAGTTGTGTAGTAGTAGTAGTAGTAGTAGTGCGGCTGGACATAATAATAAATAATAATAATAAAAAAATAAATAAAACCTAATTAATTAATAATACAATTAGAAATACAAAAAAAAAAATACTCAATAAACATTAAATAAATAAAGGGTAGAAGAATAGGCTTTTTTTTTATGAACATCATTTCGTTCCCAAAAACTCTGGTGCGATTCTTCTCTTTTTTTTAACCCCATCTTCACTTCTATTCCCATCACTTAACACGCTGGTTGCCCTTTTCTCTGGTGAAGTACCACCTCCATGTAACCCGGCAGGTGGGATTGGTGATATAGTACCGGCCAAATCACTGTCAGTAACTGCATTATCAGATGCGGAGGGGGTACTAGGCATGGAAGGAGGTGCTAGTTTGGCGACATCAACAACTGCAGGACTGGCAGGGTTTTCTTCAAAAATTGTGCCCAACATTTCATCTTTAAAATCAATAACAGAACAATATCCGTCCATTGAGGATACTAATAAAGTATTACCATCTCTCGTCCACGCTAGATCGGTGAATTCACGCGCACTTAGATTGGTAACAATACAAATAGGCTGTGCTTGTTGTGTATCATAAACCAATACTGAATCTTTAGTAGCCACTGCATAAACCATCCGGTATGGTAAGGTAAATACTGGGATGGCGGATTCGTTATCTTTTTCCTGGTCGGTGGATGTTATAACCGGTTCAGGCAATGGCTTTAATGAATCTGGATCGCTAGTGTTGATATATTGATGAATGGTCTTGATTGGCTTATCACGTAATTGATATTTCAAATGTGAGCATCTTACTGCTAATGCTTGAGTTTTGATCCCCGGCAGATGTGCCACCGGTGGTTTATTCAATCCAGTTCTTGTATAAATATACACTGTAAAATATTCTTTATTATTAGTATTTGATGATTCAGATGGTTTGTATGACCCCGCAGGGGTTAATAATAAACTACCATCGGGGGTGAAAGTCAACCTTCTAAAAAAATATGACCCTTGTTCATCAATATAATTCATTTGTCCTCGTTGTATCAAGTTTGGCGATTCCAACTGTCGAACTGCTGGTTGTGGTATTGATGTTGAAGGACCTGGCGATTCTGATCGCCTGCTTACACCAATTGCAGCTTGTAGCTTCGAAGTCCCCGAACTGTTGCTTGTAAACGATGACTTTCTTGAATGACTTGTTGATGGTGGGTTCATCCCCGATGGACTGGCAGCATTATTAATATTAGTAGAAGTAGTAGTGGTATCATGAGAAAGTGTGTGCGACGCAGGTGTTGGCATTTTATGGACAGAATGGCTAGAAAACTCATTCATATGTTTTGGATCAACCAATCCACCATTGCTTTTTAAGCTGTACACATGAACCGATCGCTCACTAGACTGTGTTGCGATATACTCGTTTTTAGGATCCCAGGCCACACCCTGAATAATTCCCTTATTTTCTGCGAAATTTATAACATCAACCCCATTCTCGGCATACACCACTTTGATAATGTTGGCAAAAGTACCGGCTACAATGTATTTCCCATCTGGAGACCAATCCAAAGTCATAATCTCACTGCTTGCAATCTTTTGTTTGACCATTGGCTTCCAAGTTTCAATATCATTAACTTTTTCTGTATCTTCATCACCGAATTGCACCGTGCCATGATCCAAGGTTTTTTTCCATATGCATAGAATACCATCATCATCTGCACTAGCGATATATTGCCCCTTTGGATCCCATCGCACACTATTAACCGACAATCGATGTTCTTTCAATGTTGCTAAATATTTTACTCCGTTTATTTCTTTGGTTTTTTCATCTCGTGTTAGTTTCCATAACCTCACTGCTCTATCCCCACCGCTTGTCGCCAATCTATCCCCATATGGTTGGAAATCAACACTATAAATTGATTCAATTGTTAATCGTAATGAATTCAAATCATCAGTGTTGGATACCGCCAAAGTTTCTGGTTCAGTAGCATGCCATTGAACTTGAAGTGTCTTTGCAGTTATCCCCATTATTTTTTTATACACTTTTGATATATTTTTAATGACTGCACTTTTTTTATTTTGTGGTGTAAATATATATATGTACTTTTATTTGTGGTGTAAATATTGGCAATAAAGTGGATGTTAAATTGGAAGAAAGAAAAAAAAAAAAACAACAACGCCTAAACTAAAGGTTTTTTTTATTTTATTTTTTTTAAATTTTTGGCCGCGGAGAAAAAGACAAAAAAAGACAAAAAAAAAAAAAAAAAAACTAATAATAAATTTGTGAGGATCTATAGATATATTTTAATTTGATATAAACGGGTTAAAATTATGTACGCTTTCTCGCATTTAGTTTTAATAAACTATAGCTTCCCAGTTCTGTTTCAATTTCAAACGGGGTGGTCAATTCCTGCCAATCTTCTATACTTTCAACACGAGTTGGGTTAGTTTTACGTTTAATTGCAAGAAGAATTAGTGGAGTGGAATGTATGTAAGATATCCGTGTTTCATGATCATCTTGAGGAGAACTTGGTAAATATTTCACTTTTGCGGCCCAGATTGTGTTAGTGTATCGCCCTACATGTGTTACCATAAACTTGTAGGTTTCATTATTACTAGGTAATAAATCGTTGTCCTTTGATTGGATCACCGCCCCCTCAAATTTGAACAGATTGTTATGTTTGATTGATGGGCGCATTGAAGAATCGAATAATTCCAAAAGTTTCAAAACTTTAAATGTAGATTTCTTGGTTAATAAATATCCTTGGTATACAATTCCTGATACCAAATCGACATGGCCATATCGGCACGTTTTAGATAATTGGTTGCGTTGTAATGCTTCGTTATGTGCTTCAATTACTGACTCGACTAATATGCGTTCATCTAGTGGATCCAAATATTTTGGTTTTTCATATACTTCTACCACTTCATAAACTAATTGTCGTCCAAATAGGGATTGACGTTGTTCGTTGATACGTTTCAATAATTTTCGAAACCCAGATGCTTGTTTCGGTCGATCTTCATATATTCGAATTTCATCTGCATCAGTATAATAATTCAAAATATCTTCAATAACTTTAGTTTTGAATTTCAACGTTGAATCATCTTTATTAACTAGTGTACTATCAGGTCTAGGAATAATTGCGTCGAATTCTAGCCCTTTTGTGGATACCATCTCTGATATTAGATTTTTAAATTGATTTGATCGTCGGCCGGTTAATAAAATTGTTAATGTGTTTTCATCTTCCATACTTAGTTTGACTAAGTCTACCACATTTTCATTCCACCATCCTTTCCATGCCAATTCTCGTTCTTCTTTATATCCTTTACCGGTACCTTGTAAGAACCGGGGATCTGCCCACCATCCTCCGTGTTGTAATCCATTAACACTTTCCAAAATTCCTATAGCTTGAGTGTAAAATAGATCGGGGTTTGGATGAGGGGTTTTGAACAAAGTTTTGTCAAAGTCATAAATATCAATAGTTTTGATGGATGTGACAGATGGCGGTTCTTCGGTTTTTAATAAAGTGGTGTATTTGATTAATGGGTTCATGTGTTCGTTAGTTGGTTCTTTATATTCTAAATTTAGTGTAGATGGCGGCGGGAGGGGTGGATGTGGTTGAGATGGTATGAATCTTGGTGGTGGTGGTGGTGGTGGTGGTGCTGCTGCTGCTGGTGCTGCTTGTGTTGGATCCGGAGAGGGTACCGTGAATGAGAATGGAGGAGGTATCCCCATCATATTCATCATTTGATAATTTAACATGTTCATACCAGCCATACTGTTTGTGTTCATATTGTTCATATTATTCATATTGTTCATATTGTTCATATTGTTCATATTACTCATATTGTTCATATTGTTCATATTGTTCATATTGTTCATATTGCTCATATTATTCATATTACTCATATTATTCATATTGCTCAAATTATTCATATTCATCATGTTCATAAAATTCGGATTGGAATTAGGAGAGGAGGATGACCTCGAGGACTTTTTCCCCGGTTTTTGTATCCGTCCATTATTCATTGTGTATTGAAAAATGTCTATTGAAATGAAAAAGATTAACGAATCAAAAAATTATTTTACACCTCCAAAAATTAGCGACAAAATCTTATTTCCCAATACCCAAAATTACTACACAACTTTAGGAAATTTTGTTTTTGTCACCTGAGCATTAACAAAAAACTACAAACTTGATGTTATAAAATACCCAAAACCAATCATTATTAAATATGCGCCTAAAAAAAATCAAAACAAACAACTATGCATGTCTATATTATAAATTACAAAAATGTTAAAAGAAAAAAAGAGTTCGTAAGTCCAAAGATTAATAATTAGGGGTAGGCATTTGAACCTCTGGCTCAATACCTCGACGTAAAGAATGCCTTGACATTGATCTACCCCTATCAAACAACGAATGGGAATGAGAATGGTGGGATGGATACCTATCCATCATTGGGTCCATTGGAGGACGCCCAACGCTACCGGGAGGTGCTCCTCCCATACCCATACCCATACCAGCACCACCATTTTTAATCACCCCATGATGTTCCCCAGTTTCTGCTTCAAGTTGTTTTTCATTTACCAAAATTATACCCATACCTCCGGCACACATTGCCACAAATAATGCACTCGTCCAACCCAACCCGGCTGCTGGGGTCCCAGTAGTAGTTTTGATAGCATCCTCAGTTAAAAGACTGATAGTTTGTGAGATACAATTTGCGGCAGATTGTTGCCATACCATCCCGATGACCATAAACACGGCTGCAATAGCATTACAAAAAGTTGCCCATGGTAATGATAAAGACTGGGCCGAATGACTTAAAAGTAATGCGACACAAGTGAAAAAAACAAAACAAGCGGCAACGATTAATACCCACGCATTGACCGCACCCCCTTTTAGTTCGAATGCTAGATTCAAGAGATTGAATGGATCTTGGTGTGCCTTAGTATGTTTTGCCAAATCGTTGATGTTATTAGTACATCTCCAATCATCATTTTTCTTTGCCATGCTGCAAATCCCAAAATACCCGATTCTAATCACTGTTTCTACTGATTTAACCTGTGAATTGAAATCATGATATGCACTTGAATTGACTATACCAGTTCCTGAACTTTGTGGAGACCCAAACGCGTCGTATTGAAATTGTACAATATACAAATCCGGTTGTTTCGCAGCCGTACTTGAACAACCCGCGATTAGAATAATCAAGAATATTATCACCAATAAAAGGATGAAAACTACCAGATGACGATGATGAATGGATCGTTTGGGGATATAGTAACTTGGTTGGAAATAATTCCACATTGATTGTTGCTGCTGTCTGTGGAATGGGTTCCAATTATGATGTTCTCGCTCTCCTTGTGGTTGATGGTTTTTGTTGTTGAACAAGTTTTTTGCTAAAGGTAACAACGCTAATAGCCAGGGACTAGGCATTATAGAAAGAAGAGTGAAAAAAAAAAAAAAAAAAATTGACTCTAAAGATAATATAATAATAAAAAAAGAAGGGTTGAGTGTTTAAAAAATGAGTTGAGTTTGATGGTTGCGGTGCCTTCTTCTGATTATTTTGTTTGCATAGACGAAATCGGCTAGACTAGAAAGAAAAAAAAAAAAAGAATTATTATTAAGAAAATTTTGTTTGATCACCCAAGGTGCTAAAGTTAGAATTTTAATCGTCGTTTAGTGGGGTGGCTGGTGCTTTTTTTTTTTCTGTCGATACGGTCGTTGCTACTTTAAAACCCGTTTATTATATTAGTTGCACTCGTTGAGATATTTTATTTGAAAAATAGGGAGGGGGTAAAGGAAAGAAGAGAGAGAAAAAAAAAAGGAGGATATGATTGTTGTTATATAAGTATAAATAAGACATAATTCATGAAATTTTTTCTATGATCAAACAGTTCCAAACGATTGGAGTTCATCGTGTTGGAAGAGATCTATGCAAGCATAACTTTTTGATGTCGTAAGTAAGTTTTATGTTTTGAGAGCTTTACTAAATGTTGGTAAAAACGCGTGCTTATTTAGCACTAAGAAAAAAAAAAAAAAAAAATTTAAATGCGGGAGGCTAGTTCATCATGCACCAGCCACTTTAGTTTTCGTGCCTACAACCTCAAAAAAAACTTCAAAACAATTAATTGAAACTGTTTTACGTGTAAAGTAAATGCTTTACCAATTAAGCTTGAGTAGATAATAAAAATATATAAATGGTGGTCCTTACTACTACTACTAAAGTTATAAGTATTGTTGGATTTTAAATTAAAAAAAAAAAAAAAAAATTTGAATAAATTAATTGTAAATACTAGTCTAGTTATAAACATTTAACCAAAAAAAAGCCATCTAACTAAAAAACTTTGCATATTGAGATTTTGCATTCTGGTTCTTTTTTGCCATTCTCTTCAATACATCGTTCTTACCGTTTTTCGCGGCATTTTCAGACGGGAATTCTTGCAATAACGAGTTATAATCGGCCAAAGCTTTTTCATCATTTTTTAACTTTTCATAAGCCTGAGCTCGTCGAAGATAAGCTTTCCCTTTCTGATCTTTGCTAACCCCTGGATGCTCTAAAGCAGCACTACAACAGGTGACGGCGGCTTGATAATCACCAAACCCATTACACAACAAGGCAATATTCAATCGCAATGGAACCTTTAACTTCATAAACTGCGCATAAATTTCTGCATTGTTTTCTTCTTGTGGGATCAGCTCATCAACATATCGCATTGATTTTTTGAATTTATTCAATGCTTCTTCTTTTTGACCATTTTTGTACAATTTAGAGCCGATTTCTTTGATTTCTTGTGCTGCCTTTAAACCGGCTTCTGGGGTTTTTAAAACTTCTTCATCATCATCTGGCCAATCTTCATATCGATCACCAGTAGCATCAGCAGCTTTAGTTGGGATCTCTTCTCCTTCTTCCAAAATACCACAATCGGCAATAGTAATTGGTTCAGCTGGTTTATCACCTTCATCAGTTTGGGTGTTTTCAATAGTCCGAACTAAAGATTTGCCAGAAATCAATTTCCCAAAAACAACATGTTTCCCATCCAAATGAGGAGTTGGCACAGTAGTGATAAAGAATTGAGACCCGTTAGTATTTGGGCCTGCATTTGCCATGGATAGTAAAAATGGTTGATCATGTTTAATATCAAAGTTTTCGTCTTCGAATTTTTCTCCGTAGATGGATTCACCACCGGTACCATTGCCCGCAGTGAAATCTCCACCTTGGATCATGAACCGTTTAATAACCCGATGGAACCCACTGCCTTTATATGCCAATGGTTTGCCTAGTTTACCTTGTCCCTTTTCACCAGTACATAACGCTCGGAAATTTTCAGCTGTTTTTGGGACAATGTCGGTAAACAATTCAAAATAGATTTTCCCCAATGGTTTTGCACCAATTGAGATATCCATGAATACTCTAGATCGGGTGGTCATTATTCTTTAATCTTTTTTAATTATAAAAAATTGATAAAATAAAAATAAAAATAAAGGTTTGTTTTTTTTTGGAGGGGAAAAAGGTTCTGTAGGCGGGTATTTAAATGAATCTCGAGATTTTAAAGAAAAAAAATTTAACAACAAACGCATGGGCGTGGTGACTTTTTTGTAAACATTTTATAACCTTCTAGGCACAGCTTGAGTCAAGATACAGGTTGTACTTTCTTCTAAAAATTTCTACAGCTTGATAGATCAAATTTCCTAGCGCTAGAAAATTTAAGGCCCGATCAAAATTTTTTTTTTTTTTCTTTTCTTCCATGCGTAGACGTCGGAGCGCCAGGCTGTTGGTCCGCGGTTGGTAGATTTCCATAGGGGTTACCGCCCATACTTCCAAATGCTTTGTTGTAACATCAACTATAAAATGCAAGTCAGCATTGATCAAATTTGAAATGAATTAAATTAAATTAAATCAAATCATGATAAGGAATTGTTATAAACCAATTGGGAAGAACATAACAAGCCGCAGCGGCTATTATCCGATCTTAGTTCGTATATATATATCCCATCCTTTTAAATTGATCAGGTGGAGTAATATTTCCCTCTTAGAGGGTGCGGCTTAAAAAGGTACTAGCTTTTCTAAAAGACATAGTTTTCCCAACCCCCTAATTACTAGTTAACTTTCAGATTTAACGATACTTGAGTAATTAAAGCCAGTTAGAATCCCGATTTATTTACTACCACCTACTATCATCTAGTGAAGTGTACAAAATGCGGCAAATTCAACTTATTATTTGTATTGACGCCACCGGGAGCGATCGGTGCCTATACCTGCCACAGGTGGTGTTTTTTTTTTTTTAATTAATATTTAAATAAATTTTTTTTTTAAAACTTTGAAATCAAAAAAATTTCATTGGGAAGTTCACCACAAGACAGTCAAAAAACTGATAAAGAATCTAAACACATACTAAATAATTATGACAACAATGAGTTCAATAGCATCAGCTCGAAAGAACTGCCTGGAAATTCTCGCAAAAGCAGATCGATCCTCATACATTTTAAATTCATACATACCACCGAGAGGTAGAGATGCATTTACAGCAATTCGAGCATTCAATTTGGAAACCGGTAAAATCGATAATAATGTTAGTAAACCGGAATTCGCCAAAATGAAATTTGAGTTTTGGAAATCAATTATTCAACGATCACTAAGTACGAACACGGCTACTGTGCCGCATGAACCGGTGGCTCAACTATTATCATCTGCATATAATACCGATAATATCCAATTGTCTAAACGGTATTTAATTACACTGGTTCAAACTCGTGAATCTTTTATAGACAACCCACCTTTACGAACAATAGATACAATGTGTTCATACGGTGAAGGCACATATTCACAACTGAATTATTTAACGCAAGAAATTTTGTACTCAATCTCTAGTCAGCCGATTATGGATCTTTTGCATCATAATGAAGAGTTGGTAAGTAGATTAGAAGAAATGGTGGCTCATATTGGTCAAGCTACGGGCATTACAACTTTTTTACGAGGGGTGGAGTTTTTTGCATCTAAAAAAAGACATGTTGCTTTACCGGTTGATTTGATGAGTAAATATGAAGTTTCTCAACAGAGTATATTGGATTATTATGAAGGGAAACAACAACATATGGATCCAAAAGTTTCGGATATTGTGTTTGAAACGGCGATTCGGGCTAACGACCATATTATTAGTGCACGGACCATTCTAAAAGAAATTGTTGATAATTTTAAAGTAATTTCAAGAGATAAAGTTCCAGATTGTTTTATCATTCCTGCATTAACATCAATTCCAGTACAATTGTTTTTGGAAAAACTGGAAAAAAACCATTTTGATCTGACTAACAAGAATTTGCACAAACCAGAATGGAAGTTGCCATATAGATCATTCAAAGCATATAAATTAAAAGCTATTTAACAAAGAAAAGAAAAAAAAAAAATAAAAATAAATTAATAATTCAAAAATCAAAATCAAAAAATGTACTAATAGTCTAAATGAGGATTATCAAATGATAATAAACGTCTTCCTGCATTACCAAAACTTATACTACAGCAGAAAAACACCGACGCCACCCAAGTGGCCACACTAATAAACTCCTCATTCATTCCAAAAGTCGGTAAATGACTTGGGAAAACAATTGCAAAAACTGTAGTACCAATAGTAGCAGTCAAACTACTCAGAATAAATCCATTTCGAGTGCCATCCAAAATGAACCATAAACATGGGTTTACCATCCCCCAATAAAATGCTGCTTGTAATGTACTGTTCCAGCTCAATTTTCGAATCCCGTATGCAATCCCCATAAATGCTGCAATCGATCTAATAATACTAGTCCAATCGGATCCACCCTTACCATGGTACCATGTTCTATTTTTATCCGGAATCATGTAATCAAAAAATGGTAATAAAAACCCCAAAATGATCCCTTGACTGCCCCATAATAATGAAAATGCTCCAGTTTGGTCGATATCCAAGGTATATGAAGTAACTTGGTGATTATCATGTAAATATCGACAAAATTGTCCATATGCTACACCGAATGCAAATAAAATTAAAATATACATTAACAAATTGATTAGAGACGGGCTTGTGATGCTTTTATAGCTGGATCTCTTTGATGTGTTCTTATAGTCGTAGTCATTAGTTTTTTTGGTAGTACTGGAGGTGTTTGACTGCTGCCGTTGCCGAGATAATGATCGTGGTGTAGGTGTCCCACTAACATCACCAGTCAATTCTGCTAAAGAAACTTGTGATCCGAATACTCCAGTTAATGCGCTAGATGTTAGATTTAAAAACGATTGCGATGTGTCAATGGGCTTGTCGTCGTTGTTGACCGTTAGCCCGCCACTACCATTCTGTTGTCCATTGCTATTTTGCTGGCGTTTCCGAACGCTCATTCTTAATTATATTGTTTGTAACAGTAGATGAAGAAGGTGAGTGAGTGGAAAAACACTTGAAACTTTTTTTTTCTGTAACCTAAAAACTTGGAAACTTATGGGTTTAAGTAAAAAAAATAAAAAAACAACAAAAAAAAAACATGAGGCGATTTCCGGGAGCGTTGGGCTTTAAATAGAGCATTGGGACATTGATAATTCCAACAGTTGTGTGTGGAATTGATCGGGGGGAAAATTTAATCCCCAAAAATTATTATTAATGTTTTTACGGCCGGTGGCACAACAAAGTTTTGGTTGCATATGAAAATGATCCATTGATGGATCACACCAAAAACTTAATACGGAAATTAGTACATGATTTTTTCTTCTTCTATAATATTACCATATGAAATAAAAAAAAACAAAAAAAAAAAGTATACGATGCTACCAAGTCAAAAACAAAACAAAAAAAGGCCTGACAATATAAATAATAGTATTAGTAGATCAAAAAAAAAAAAAAAAAAAAAAAAAAAAAAAAAAAAAAAAAAAAAAAAAAAAAAAAAAAAAAAAAAAAAAAAAAAAAAAAAAGATGGCAAAAAAAAACTAAAAAAAAAAAAAAGAAGGTCTATACACGTTGTTGTAATAAGCTTTTAAAACTAGCCAACCATTTAGTCAAATCTTCTTCACTTTCACAACAAAATCGCAACATTTTCTCAGTAGTTACGACAATCATACAATATTTCTTGGATTTTGATAATGGATCTGTTTCCACCGCATCCTTTAAATCCGCCAGCATGACAATCTTGACGGGCTCTTTGGACTTTTCATTTTTATAAAATACACACCTCTGTGTAGTCAAAATCACATATTGTCTTTTCCATTGATTATATCGTTTCTTCAATCTCAACATGTACCCCTTTTTGATAATTTTCTCTTCTTCCGTATCGTCGATAACAGTGGTAGTTTTATTATTAGCATTATTATTCATATGTAGTTGTTGTTCACTTGTACAACTACTCATTCCACCTTCCTCCTCTTCTGGCCCAGAGAATTCCGTCGTCCCGGGGCTACCAACATTAAATTGTTTATTCTTTTTAGGAGGTTCAAAATCTTTCCCAAACATTACACCACCTTGATTATCTTCTCGTTGACGCTCCTCCTCTTCTTCTTGCTCCAAGGTGAGTTGTAACGACGATCCATACTCGGCGTTTACTCGTTTATAACTACTGCTTAATAAACTTTCTGCACATTTATCGGCCACAAGTTTTATAATATCCACCCAATCTTGAGCATCTGGAGTATTATCTGCTCGTAAATGTATATTATTATTAGATGCAAATACCACAAAATGATTAGGCTTGTGTGAATCTGTTACCATTACAACCGTCATGATATCTGCGGTATTAACCAACCCTTCCACTTTATACTCATTTTCATCTTTATAATAAACCAGTTGTCGATCTCTCAACACAAACCATCGCCGTTGCCACTTTTTGGCTTTGTTCCGTCGCAATAACCACCCATTTTTCACGATTTTATCATGAATCTCGTTGTCTTCTACACTGTTTCGTACTTGTTCGTAATCAGCTATTGTATCTAATTCATTTTTATTTGTACAATTACGAAGTTGCCGAGTGCTTAGTCTTGTGCTGTTGGATCTGGGGATCCGGACTGCGGAAACAGGTCGTTGTTGTTGTGGTTGTTGAAAACTCTGTACCCGAGTTACTGACGCCATGTTGTTGGTGCTTTTTAATTAATTAATTAATTGATTATTATTATTAGTATTATTATTAGGTTAGTATGGTCTGATTAGTGTATTAATGCGATGTTATAAGATATGATGCTTGAAAATGGTAAAAGTGTTGAGCTTTCTATTTGCTAGAACAATGACAAAGTATTAAAGTTCATAGAAAAAAATAAATAGTGATCGTTGGCTGTTATTAGCAGGAAAAAAGAAAAAAAACTAGAGTACTAGCGGTACCAATGTTGTGAATGTTGATGAGTTGAAGAGAAAAAAAAAAAAAAAAAAAAAAAAAAAAGGGGGGGATGGCAGGGTTTAAATGAAAAAAATGCAAAAATGCAAAAATGCAAAAAAAAATTAAAAGGATAAAAGGAGTGGGAAAAAATTAAAGGCTTGGAGTAATTTTATTTGTAAACAAGAAAAATTTCCACCTGTGGACAGTTTTAAAAAAAAATTTCCTGGAGGAGGGTGGTGCTGCGCATTTCCGCTTTCTATCAACATTTTTTTAAAACGGGCTATAATCACTAATAAAAAAAAAAGCTAAAACAGTTTTAAATACCCCAGGTTATTACTAAATAACAAACAAAGCATTATTGCAATAAACAGTGATTTCAGTAATAGTGCGCAATGTTAAATGTCTCGTTTATTTATTTTTTTTTTTTTTTACTAAGCATTTTTAATTATAAACTAGTAACTTATACTTTAAGTAATTAGTGCTTTTTGGACTTAGATTGATGCATAAAAAAAAAAAAATGATAAGATTAACATCAGATAATACTTTTTTTAATATTTATTAGTAGAATTCTATAGAATAGGCTTTTATTATTTAATAATAATACAGCTACAAGAAAGCTAATATTATTTATTCACGAGTCCGTCGCCGTTTATCTGGCTGATCATGATGATGTTTTCGATTACCTCCCATGATATTGTCATTATTATTCCGTCGATCTCGATGATAGTCTCTTGAATCCCTCCCATTCCTACTATCTCGATTGTTACCACCACCTCTAACACTACTACTACTACTACCTCCACCATCATTTCTTCCCTCTCTTCTGATTCTTGCGCTGTTAGAATTTTGTGGTGGTGGTGGGGGCGATGGTGGCGGTGGCGGAGGGAGATTATTATTATTATTATTCCCTCCACTTCGTTCTTTTCGCCCTCTATTACTAGACCGATGATCCTCATCTGGTTCGTTACGTCGTCGCTTATTACTGCTGTAATTATCCCGTCTAGATCCGCTTCCTAGCGAGGCAGATGATGATGATACAGAACGTTTGGGGTCCAAATCTTGATCCATTTTCTTCAACCGGTCTGGATGTGTGGAATATTGAGGTGTGCTTTTGCCACTACTGCTAGGATTAGTCCGTTCTTTTGGTGAGTCATCTCTACCATTTCGTTTTCGATCTTCCTTTCTGTAGTCATTTCGTCGTCCTGGTAATAAGTCTCGTTCCCGTTCCCGTTCTCGTTCTCGTTCTCGTTCCCGGTCTCTACTATCTCGTTCTCGACGGTCTCGATCTCGGTGGTCTCGGTCTCGTTCTTTATCCCTAATATCTCTACTATCTCTATCCCGAGCACTTCTGCTATCTCTTTCTCTTCCATAATGTCTTGGTTGCTGCTGCTGCTGCTCGGTTCTCTTCCATTCACGTTCTTTGCCCCGTTGTTCTCGATCTCTCTCACGTTGTTCTCGGGTTTTTTCTCGGCTACTTAAATTGGCTGATGGCGGCGCATTTGATGGCGGCGGTGTACCATCTTTAACCTTATCTGCAGTCCGTCTCAATCGTCGTGGATCTTTAATTTCAATAGCATTAGCGTCTGAAATCACATCAGATTTATCGTTACTATTATTAGGTGTACTGGATCCGCTGGCATTTTGTGGTGGTGCATTCGTACCAGCCGCATCGGTAGCGTTCGCGGCAGCGGTGGTGGTGCTGGTGGCGGAAGAAATATTAGTGGTGGTGCTAGTGGTGTTACCCCCTGGTGCAGGTGCAGGTGCTGCTGCTGCCGCTGCCGCCGCCGGTGAAGATCCTTGTTGCGGAACAGCCGCGTTTGTTGTGGCATTAGCGGAGTTTGGTACCTGAGACAGCTGCCGAGTTCGACTATTTGGTGTTTCACGCCTTGGTGCAGTTGGGATCTTCGGTAGCGATGCAGGTAAATTACTATTAGGCCGTTCTTTAAATTCTTCTTTTTCTTTCTTTTCTCTAGGTTTCTTTTCATCTTTTACTTGATTCTGATTTTGACTAGCTTGACTTTTATTAGTGTTCTTTTTTTTCTTTCGTAATTGTCGTTGTTTACAAAATTCCAAATACTGTTGTTTAGCCTTTTCATCCAACAATTTGAAATCATACAATTCAATCCATTGCTTTTCCCGTTTAATAACATGGCCAAATAACGCTCTGGCCGCCAATTTCAAATCCTCTCGTTGATCATTATCAGCAATATCTTCAACTGCATCGCTGATCATCCACCCATGCGAAGTCACCACTGGGAAACAATCAATCATATTTTTCAACATAATGATGGTATTCCGTTGATGCATGTAATCACCCGATTTTAACGATTCCACTGCCGCCATGGCGGTATGACGGTGCCATTTCTCCACAATTCTTCTAAATGAATCATAATTCAACATGCCTTCTCGAGTAATGTTTTCAAATTGATAATTCATTTGCAGCCCCGGTAAAAATAATTCTTTCCCATCTTCTTCCGATTTGGTACACCCTAGCCCTTGCGATTCAAACGATTCACTATTTTCTTTCCATTTACTAACTTCTTTGAAAATCCCTCCCAAAAATAACCCCATATTTTCTGCTTCATGTGGTGTACAAGTTAAAATGGTGGCATATAAAATACCACCAGCAAACAATTGATCAAAGAAGGATAAACTGCTGAAATTAAATGTGCCGATAGAATGTAATAATCGAACAAAATGCGCACAATAAATAGCATCAACCGGGCTATGAATAGCCCGAGGTAAAATACAATCAACTAATAATTGCTTAGTTTGTTTCTTTCGTAATTCAATACATGGTGGCGAGCCACCAGATTGTCCATTCAAAATATCCTCATTATGAAACCAATATCTTTTTTCCATTTTCAATCTCTCCATAGTTTTGTTGAAATTTTGTTCATGTTTAGCACTTTCATTAACAAGTTTTGGAATTTGCTGAATTAATGATTCTCGCTCTTGTTTTTTGGCTCGAATTTCGGCGCTATTATCAACAACTGCATCTCTTCTTCGTGGTCCACTACCATTGCTAGGATTATGTTCCTTTTCCAATATTTTTAACGTCTCATTGATATGGTTCAATTGATCTTTTTGTTTTTGTTCTTGTTTTTTGTATGCTTCTTCTGGGTATTGAATGTCGTATAATGATAATTGCCAAAATGTTGTATAAAACCCAGCGTTCAAAACATTATTTTCATCATTTAGAGGTAGCTTTTCGATGATTGGTTTCAATAATGGGTGCCATGGAGATTCGTCCGTACTATAATCTTCATAATCTCTGATATTTTCTCCGAGTGATCTTCTCCATAACCCAAATGCCCAACTTGGCTCAACATTATAATCATTAATCAATTCAGGAACGCTCAAAACACGTTTTTTAAACTCCTTTGGATCCATAAACCAGTTGATTAGTTCTGTAAATTGATGCAAAACATGACTCAAATCATCATATCTATAGGCCAAAAACTTTTGATGTGCTTCATCGTCCGGCACGGAATATATAAACGTTTTGTGAATTTGGGCAAGGTTTACAAATAATTCGCTGGTAATGTTCAAATCCATCAATGAATCAACCAGCCGTTTAGCACTTTTGGTATTCAATTCTCGTTTATCGTCAATAACACTAAAAACTGACGACTGTAATGTGGGTCCACCCCCCAACCCTTCTACTTGATTGCTGGTGACATTGCTTAATTGTGCAATCCCAGCCATTTGACTAAATAATTCTCGCAAAACAATCAATTCGCTGGTATTGTGGTGATGAAATTGTTTCAATAAATACATTAATATTGGTCGCGGGTCCATTAATGCATACCGTCTGCACAATTTTGCTGTAAAAGTCGCCAAAGCTAGGTTGTTAGTAATTTTTTTCTTTTCTTTTTTTTGTTTGCTATTACATACATTGAATCCATTTTCGATCGTTTAGACCATCAAGTTGATATGTACCTCGACCAGAAGTTAGTTGTGTCATTATAACAAATGGTAACGTATCCCACCCCAATTCTGTAAAATATCGTGCTGCATCTACAATCAATTCCCCCAAATTATCATAACTCTCAACTTGCCCAATTAATACTGTAAAACATGGTAACGGGTTTGAATATGAAATTTTGGCCAATTTTCGCATCATTTCTTTAACATTAGTTTTTGATAACCGTTTCAAAACATCTTTGGTATCTTTCTCAGCTTTACTGGTGACTAGTTTTAAATGTGGTGATGATTTAGTCAAAACCTGTTGCCATTCTCCGTATAAACTGAACCTCACATCTAATGGGAAATATCTCATTAACGAATAAACTTCATACATTGTTGCCGGGTTGTTATCAATTAACGATAAACACGGTAATAAATATTGTCTAAAATATTCAGTCCAATATTCCACGTTACTCTTATCTTGTTGGCAACCTTTGATTGCAATTCGACAAATTTTGGTAAATAAGGTGAGTTTTCTCCCCAATAACGGTCCAACTAAGTTAATACAAGTTTCTGATAATTCTTGCAACTCATCCACCGTGGTAATTTGTTGTAGCTTTGTATCCCATTCATTGTAAAAAAACTTGCCTCCTTTATGTGTTGACATGACTTGTTCGGGTAGTAACAGTTGTCGTTCATCTCGTTTAGATACAGGTATTACCAGCCGTTCGTCATTAAGAGTTGGGATTGGTTTACTAACCGCGATTCCATCCAAGTTTACATTTTCACTCATTTGTTTATACAACGGTTCAATCATATGCTCAATTAAAATGTTCAACGAATCCGCTAATTCAACATGGGCTCCAGTTAGGAAAGGGAACTTGGCCAACAAATAAATAGACGGCTCCAATGCACCTACTGATAACAGCGCCTGTATTAACAAAACTTTTGGTACCATTTGCTTTCTTTTATCCTTCTTTTTTTCTGGTTCATCTTTACGTTTTGGTGTATTTGGAGTAGTTTCATCACCCAACGGAGCTGCCAACGCCAACGCACTAGCTCTTGCCAAAAACGCTTTTTCATCCATATCTTTTTTATACTGGTCTTCTCCCTTTATCAATTCATCATCCGTTGGTATTAATGCCAGATATAAATCGCCAATAGTAATAAACCCTTCTTTTAATAAAATCGCCGTCCACAATGCAAATGAAATATCGTTAAACCCAGGTCGTCTAAATCTCGATCCAATAATTTGAGCCGCTTTTTTATTACCTCCTTGTAAAAAATTATCAATTGATTCAACATCCCCATTAGTTGATGGCCACCAGGGAGAATTTTGTAACAATTGTAAAAAAAACCTCCAGTTTGTTGAAACGTTTGCCGATGCTACATCCATAATTATATCCAATGACCTCCAAGGGTCCAGATCGAAATACCCTACCAACGATTCCACCGTTTTAATTGTCAACTCCACTTTATTCATACAATTTGGATCTTTAGCCGCCATATGTAATTCAATAACCAATTTGTTAAACCCTTCTGATTCTTCTCGAATTAAATTGAAACGTTTTTGCTTATACATTTCGTTGGTGTTTGTTCTCACGACCAACTTATCAAAATGCATTGTTGCAATATCCAAATTTATTAATATCTTTGGGTCCATAAGTTTTAGCATTAAATTTTTATCAACTAGCTGATCAGTAACCAACTGATGAACAAATTTCTTTAATACCTCGTTGATATTCATCATTGATAAAGTGTGGATAAATAGATGCATATTAGTTTCATTATCCAGTGTAACCTTTAGCACCTCCACCGCCTGTTCCAACTCGACCTTTTGAGTTGAAACACATGCCAGCAATTCAAACAACCCGATTATTAAATTGCCGCGTATCAAATCATTGATTTGGTTTATATCCCAATTTTCAACAACCTCACCCGTTAGTATACGAAAATCTGGTATATTTATCTGCGATACCTGGAAACTGTCTGATAGGGTCGGTACTGGTGTGGTAGACCCGGTCGCCAATGTACCCCCTCCTGCTGCTGCTGCTGATGGCGAGTCGGTCATGCTATTAATACAATTAGAATACAAATAATAATTATATTATAAATTGAAATCGATGGTGTTATTGCAATTTTTTTTTTTATCGGAGGGACGCCTCAAATTTTTGAAAAATTCCTGATTTTGATACACCGTGTTGGGAGGATAAAAATATATACATAATTTTCTTTAAATTTTTTTTTTGATACCATAACACAAATAGGAACATGGCAGATAAACTACGAGATCAATTGAATTATGAACAGCTACAGAATCGATTTGTTGGTGTAGGGCATCCAGACATTAGTCGACATGAATGGCGAGAAAATGTTGCTCGAGATAGTTATGCGTCGTATATCGGACACCCAGCAATGTTGGAACATTTTTCATTAGCATTGGGGGAATCAAAGCTAGCGACAAGAACAAGATTTATTGATGTACGTATTAAAAAAAAAAAAAAAAATATATATATATATATATATATATATATAACCATTACTAACAAACTAGTCAATGATTGAACCTTGTGGGCCCAATCCTAAAAATACCGAAAATAACGAATTACAACAAATTAATAAAAAATAGTTCTAGTTCGATGACAGGGGATATCGAAATCACCACCATGATGAGCTTGCAGCTCTTTGGCAGTATCCCACAAATAAAAGTCAATCAAAATCGAGTTAACTCCAGAATTTGGATGTTTTTCCAAAATCTTTTGTTTAATCACTTCGACGGCCCAAATACTACAACCTCTTAGTTCACACTCAACTGAACTACCTGGTTCTACTGGAGTTAATGTTATTAATTGACTAGCCAGTGTATCAGAATACCACAAACATTTGAAAGTTCTCAATATTTGTGGCACACGATAATCAGCAAACATTGTAACATTATCAATATCAACAAATTCTCCATATTCTTTACCATGAAAACATGCCCAAATGTCGGATACCAAAATCTGCGCTCTTTTAAAAAATTTAACTTTCTTCCCTTGATAAACTGCTACATCATTAAATGAAGCAAAATTCGTAGTCACCATTTCAACTAATCGTTCTGCGGATTTATCAGCCGCAGCTACCACTTCTGCAAAATGGTTATATCCCATTTTTTGCATGGACATCCCTGCTTCTTTTAATACCGAGATTCGTTCTTCTAATAACGGAATTGGTTCTTGTGTTGCTGATTCAAACACTTTGGCATAATCAATATTACCATCTACCCATTCGCTTGGGGTTGTAATTGGAATATCATTATCCAACGCTTTATTTATTGCGGCGACCAACGACCAATACCCAGTGTAGTATTCTCCCTTATACTCGACAGAATACCGTTGACTTTGTGGGTTGCCGGTATCACCATCATCATAGTCGCTCCAGAATGAAAAGTTTAACAAATCGACGGTGAAAATCCAGTCAATGATACTTACTGGATCTTTAGTAGTTGGGTCTGGGTTTAGTTCATGCTTTGACCATGAACTTGTGGAATAGAACTTGTCTCGCATGGCTTTGTAAATTGCTTCGGATGCTCTATGGCACCCATCATATAGTACCTTGACATCGCGTGAATTGTCTGCGATAAATCGTGCACTGTCCAAAACTTGACTACTCATTTTTAGCGTTTATTGTTTATTTTTTTATTTTTTTTTCCCCCAAAAATTAAGTATGAATTTGAATGATGATGATAACTAGAAAGAAAGAAAAATATTTGAGGAAGGAACTATTTTAATCCATCAAACAAAGCATTTGTTCTTATAGCCACCAAAACAAAGTTATCATTGCCGACACAATTGATTCAAATTTTGAGACCTGTGTGTTCAATATTATTGATAGACCGGAGAAGTCTATTAAAATGTATGCTTAGGCTTAGTGGTTGCTAAAATCTTGGTAAAATCTCAGCTCATCAGCTTAAATTTTTTAAAATTTAAATTACATACATATATGATGTTATTATGGTTATTGCGCTCGCGTGAGAGCGTTGGCAGCAGCAGCAGCAGTGTATATATCCGCACTGTAGCCTTACTCCAAGCTTTTGAATGATTAAATTAATTGGGATGTATGCTGCAAGTTACCATGCCAACGGTAATACGCCTATAGCAAGTATGGATGAACATTAATGGCCAGATTGAGTTGGTGAAAGGCTAGCTTGTTCCCTGTCCAATTTAAATGCTAAGTGTCACAGCCGGACCCTCCGATCCATCAAGTCGGAAGCAGTCGGGCTCTCTATCGCGGCTGGTGTTGTTTTTTTTGTTTGACGGCCGATTCAATTTGGCTGAGTAAAAATAAATAAAAAAATAAGACAATCAAAACAACTTAGCATATGGCACATACCGAAATACTAACACACCGTTGGAATCTTCCTGTTCAGGGCGATCATCTATAGGTATAGAAAACGCGGACTTCGATAATTTTTAAAAAAATACAAGTGGTTTGGTGGGCTAAATTGTAAAGTAAAGATTACGATTTGTCTTAAGCCACCAACATTTGATCGTAAATGATTAGTTATCAATCACTGATCGATAAAAAAAATAAAATAAAAATAAAAATAAAACTGTTCGATCGATAGGAACTCTTTCTGGATGGCAAAATATTGGCAAGATTTGGATGAAAACCTGCGTTTCGGAATGGAGTCCTGATCATCATAATAGGTTTTTTTTTTTAAATAGTTAACTAAGTTGGTGGCTAGCTTACCAACTTTTGGCCCTTTTTCCACCTACCACTCGAGGTATCGTAATCTCTTACCAAAATATACTTGAGGGTTAAGCAAGTACTTACTGCAGGCTTTCTTTTTGGAATGATCACTAAGATCTGTCAATAAAGACTGTTAATGGTATTAATAAATAATAATATAAAAAAAAAAATACACTGCACCGCTTGATATTTCGTGTAACCCCTAGCACCTGGCAATCTATTTTTACGTTTTGAAATGAATTTTTAAAACGTAAACACCTAAAAAAAAAATTATTTTTTAATTTTTATAAGCGAGAAATTTACCAGACCCAAAAAAAAAAAAAAAAAAAAAAAAAAAATCTTTTTCCCCTAATTTTTTTATTCTCCAGCCCTTTTCATACCAACCACTCTATTCTAATTACAACAATCCAAATAAAATCTAAGCACAGAGTTTTTATTTTTTTTTTATTTTATAATCCTGCATAATCAACTACCATTCAGAATAGTTCAACAAAATGTTCATCAAATCAGGACAGTTTGTGTTCCCTGATGAAGTGTTTCCACAAGTGCCATCACCATTTCCGGGCTTGCCAATGGCACCTCAGGAGAAAACCACCAAAATCATGAATGAATATCACCAATATGTCGACAAAGCAATGGCAGGGATATCACAAGACTCCAAAGAACAAGTTCATCAACTATTTAAATGGGCGAGAGAAACGATGGATTTTTCGGAAACTCAACCTGGGATCCAAACCAATGTTGTCAACACAGCAATGGATATCATTAGACTAGTGGCAACAATGGACAGTAGTAAATATAAAGGTGCCGCATTATACATGATGGGGCTGTGGCATTTGTTTGGATTGTTTGGCACAAGAATGAGTAACACCAAAGCGCGGGAGTTTTTCATGAGCAGTGCCAAATTGGGGTATTCTCGGGCATTGTATAGAATAGGTAGTGATTACGAATCACGAGGTGACATTAAAACTGCAGTGGTATATTTCGAGCATGGCGTGAAAAGAGGAGATGCCGCTTGTTATTATAGAATGGCCATGGCATTATTAAGAGGACATTTGGGGAGAAATGCCGATACGGCCGCGGGGTTAAAACTTTTGGAAAAAAGTTCATTAATTAGTGATCCGGATTGTCCTCAATCGGCATACATGTATGGGTTAATCCAATTGGGGGAATTGCCACATGTATTGGCGGATGATAAAACTTTGGATAAAGATACTGGAATTATGGCACTAGAACGAAGTGCCTGGTTAGGATTCGCGCCGGCACAGATCCGTATGGGTAAAAGTTGGCAAGGTGGTGAAAAGGGGTATGATGCAGCGGTCGCTTTGCGATACTTCCAATTGGCATCAAGACAATTACAATATGCAAGGTTTAAAGGGGATGAGCCATCGAATGGTGATAGTGAGCCAGGCTCTGCGGAAGCTGAGATTAGTAAATGGTTTTTGTGTGGATCTGAAGGGTTTTTCCAACCAAATGAAGAGTGGGCTTATAAATTTGCCAGTTTAGCGGCGGAACAAAGTAATCCAATTGCGGAATTTGCCGTGGGGTATTTTTTCGAAGTTGGTATTTATGTTGATTGCGATTTGAAAACGGCGTTGGATTGGTATAGATTGAGTGCGGGTCATAAATGCCCAGATGCTGAGCAACGGTTAAAGGAGTTGGAGAATCAAGATGAACAAGTTCAAGTTGAGAGGAAGATTACTAGGAAAGACCATGAACGTACTTTGACAATTAAGGGTAGAGGGTCAATTCGATCTTCAAGATTCAAAAATGGCAAAACTAATGAAACTGTTGTGGAACCTTCATTGGGGGATAACCCACCAACAGTTATTCCACCACAAACTGAACCAAAAGCTCCATCAAAAGTTGAGCCAGAATTTGTGGAAATTGGTGAAGAAGATGAGACTGATGATAGTATAGATGAATGGGCCGACAGTGATGTTGAAATTGAATCCGAAACAGGAAATGTTAAATCTTCAACAACCCAACCACCATATCCTAATTTTACCCCTCCACGATCTCCATCTTCAACAACTTCACCTCGATCTAGATCCCCTAATAAATTTACTGGGGTTGCATTACCAGCGGTTGATAGTACACCTTTCAGCGTCGATTTGGTCGCTCCTACTGATACTAATACCAAACGTGATCCATCGCCATTGAATGTTAAGAAACGGAACACTATTACTGATGCCAGTGCTAACAACACGCTGAACCCCTATGCTGCTGCCAATGGTGCTCCAATCAATTCAGGTGGTTATCGACGTGCGTCACAACAACCTCCGGCTGCGCCAATCAATTCTGCGGTTATTCCGCAACGACCGTTCAGTGTTAGTTTGAGTGACCCTCCAGCACAAGTACAATCGAATAGTCCTACTTCACCAACTACTCCAGTTCCATCAACAGCTCGAAATAGCCCCCCTGTACCGAACCACCCGCCACCACCACCTCCACCGGCAAATGATTACTTGTCAGTTCATTCTAATGGTAATAATAGTGCGCCATCAAGTACCGCGACCACACCAACCATTGAATCCCCACGACCCCCATCATCTCCACAACCAGATATTCGACAAGGCCCTGCTATCAAACACCAAAGTCACCTACCATATCCAACTAATAATAGCATCCCATCACCACAAAATATGCATAGTAACAGACCATATAGTGCGATGGTTATGCCTACTAATCGACCTGATTCAGTTACATCTACGACAAGTTCTAATATTATTCGTCCAGCATCTTCAATCAACCCACGAGCATCGCCATTATCAAGCACAGACACCAGTGGCGCATCGAGTCCAAGTATGTCATCAATATCCACCGCAAACACTAGCAAAAATCTGCCAATGTCACCAACCGATAATACCGATCTGCGTCCGCCAGGTTCTCCGGCTCCTGTTCAAGAAGTACTGGCACAACCAAAAAACCGACTCACTTCAAGGTCGTCAATGTTGAGTCTTGGTAAATTGGGTGGTGGTGAAAAGGTGTATAAGCCACCAAAATCGCCGGATCTGAAGCCGACCGTGCCGACTGGTACCACTCCAATGACATTTGAAGAAATGGGGGTTCCAAAGGCCAAGGTTAAAGATAAAGATTGTGTTATTATGTAGATATAAAACTTTTCTTGGTATACCTTTTTTTTTTTTTTTTTTGAGCCGCGTAACAAGCTTAACTTAAGCTTAACTTTTAATGTATAATTCTAATTAACAATGATAAATTCGATGTTGGAAAACCTATTTGGTAATAAAAAATTGTCCATTGGTGGAAAATCAAAAGTTTGGATTTTTTACAAGCTGGGGAGGGAGGAAAAAAATATAAAGTGGCTTATATATGCTTTATTTTTATTTTTATTTTTATTTGGGCGTGTAAGCTTAAATTTTGAGACGTTTTAAATTATCGCCCGGCGTGCGGAAAAACTTTACTTTTACCAACTTTATTTTATTTTTCTGGTGGTGATCTGGATCTGTAGATTGATTAAAAAAAAAAAAAAAATTTCATAGTGCTCAGCCGTGCCCGTTTTGAAACCCTTAAATTTATTTATTTTTCTTTTCCCCTCAACAAAATAAAGAAACAACCACCACCAGAATCTTTGGACACATTATACCGTTATTATTTCTACCGATTGAGACGTGTCTAATAAATTACCACGTATTTCAAGATCGATGGGAATTGAAAATCTCGCGTTCAAGATAAACTTATACCCTAGCGAATTATTATAGTATAGTGGTAATAAAACAATTAGTATTAAGAAATATTTTTTGCTCATAAACTACTAAAAGTACATTAAAAAAAAAAAAAAGAATAATAAGAATAAAATATTTAACATTTGTTGAAATGTTGCTTGTCATTAATATAATAAATAAGGTTTTGTTGTTTTTTTTTTAGTTCCGGAACGATTATAAGTTATCCCTTCCAATCAGTTGTTGAAAAACTGGAAATTGGAGGTAAGTAAAAAAACAAAAAAATTGTCTAAAATTAGACAATTTTTTTTTTTTTTTTTTTTAATTAATTAAAGAATAAACCTTCGATCCAATACTTGAATTGCACGTTGATCTTCTTTAAATGCGACTTTAGAGTATGGAATGTCTTGAGCATTTAAACTGGCAATTTGTGAGTTTGGGGAGGGGGTCTTGTTAACATTTGGAGGTTGTAGTGACGGTAGTGAGGTGGTGGCAGTTGATTCGGAGGATGGTGATGGAGAGCCATTACTAGCGCTAGATGTATTGGTATTAATTTTCTGCAGAGGAGATGATGATAACTGTTCCTGTAAATGTATGGGTGTAGTTGAGGATGATGTCGATGATTTCCTGGTATATATAGAATTAGCGTTAATAGGTGGTGGAGGCGGAGGCGGCAGAGTGGCAGAATTATTATTATTATTATTATTATTATTACTTGGATAATAATCATTTGGTGGGCTAACAGGCATGGAAACGAAATGCTGCTGTGAAGGATGATGGTGGTGATGGGGAGGTTGATAAAGGGGAGTAGAAACTGGTGATGAATGATGAGGTTGAGGTTGAGGTGTTCGATGGTTTGGTATCTGCTGACTATTCATCATTCCAGGATGTATACTACTATTGTGGTGGAAATTGTTGTTACTATTTGGTGGTTGTAAAGGATGCATCATTTGAGCTGGTGGCGCCATGTAAGGATTTCGTTGATAATGTGCCTGTGCAATTTGGTTATTTGCATTGTTATACAATGGATGATTTGGTTGTTGAACATTCATATTCATATTTGGATGATGGTGGTGATGATGGTGGTGGTGATGTTGAGGATTGTGTGGGTGGTGGAAATTTGAAGAAGGTGGCGGTGAGTGTTCAATGGGTGCAGCAGAACTATCAGGATATAACCCTTTTGGAATGATGATATTTTTCAAATTATGATCTTGGCTTGGAACTTGTAGTTCATTCGAATTGGCATGTTGCCTTGAAAAATAACTAATCAAATGTAATTTCAAATTAGTAGTAGTAGTGATGGAAAATGATTGTTTCATCAGCCCATCTGGTTTATAAACAAATCCATCCTGATCCATACTATTATTGCTACTACTCATTTCATATTCAGGTTCTTCTTCAAGACTGCCTCGCTGTTTCCCAGTCATTTCTCTATATGTCAAAAAGCTTCCACTAACCCTACTAGCACTCCAGCTTTTACCATCCGTCCATCTTCTCATCCCTGCTTCTCGTTCATCCCATACAAATACACTACCAGATCTTATACTATGTCGTTCTTTTTCACTCAATCGTCGCTGGACGCGTGGCAATAAACCTAATCTGCATGCTTCGAATAATATTATCGCATCCAATGGTGACCTTACAATCCCATAATAAGTTTCCATTGCGTTTTGATACAGTCGTGCTTTTTGTTGTCTTTTTATTAAATCTTTTCACTATCCACCTTTATTGCAGAATGCAAGTTATTGTCAAAGAGTCTATTTTAAAAAAAAAAAAATAAAAAAAAGAAGAGAAGAAATAATAGTTTTTAAACGAAATTACTTTTTTATTATCTTCTTTGGGGTTTGTTACTTTTGTCTTCAGTTCTCAAAAACTCTTTTTTTTTTTTTTTATATATATATCTTTTTATTGTAACTCTCTCTTTTTCTTATACTATGTTTTAAACGCTGTTTAAGTAGCTTTTGGTGAGGATTGGGTTTGAACGAACGGTTGGTGGCTTCTTTGTGTTTGGTTGTCCTGTGAGGTTAACTTTCTGGTGTACAGAAAAAAAACTTTACAGATAATAAACTAACAACGTTAGGTTAGGTTCGTTTGGTTTAGAATAATAGTAAAACACACAAACAAAAAAAAAAGAAGCTTGTTATGATAAAGTTTGAATGAAGAAGAAGAAGAATAAAAATAAAAATAAAATAAGAAGAAGAAGGATATATAGAATAATAAGAATAAATAAATAAAAAGAAATAGGGCCGTGCGAAAAGAAAAAAGAGTTAAATATTAAATAATAAAAAAAAGAAATAGATGAGTATATGAGATGGTATGCAACAGTTTTTCTAAAGAATAAGATTTAAGGCTTGTTTAATGCCCTTTAAGAATTCTTTTTATCAAAGAATCAAAAAGTAATTGTTTATTTGTTTTTTAGCTTCAAGGATCGTTTTAAGGAAAAAAAAAAAAAAAAAAAAGTATGGAGAAGGGAGATTATAAGTGGCTTTCAATTGTTTTTTTTTTGTAATTTTTTTTTTTTTTTTTATCCTTCTACAGGCTTATGAAATATCATGAAAAATAGATAGCTGCTTATAATTTATTCTGTTTTGCCACAATTATAGTAAGAATTCAAACTAGTGAAAAAGAAAAGCTGAAACAAAAAGAAACGTTTTCGCTTCTTCAAAAGAAAATAGCTTTTCAGGCCATGTATCTTTATGCTTAAAGACACAAACACTTGACTTTTTTTCAACAATCTCTAAACTTTTTAAGCTTACAGTTGACACAGCGTACAGTTAACCTTAAGCTTTGAAATTCGATCTAGACTATTAAAAAAAGAAAAAAGGTTTCTACTTTAGTTAATATTATGCAAAAATGCCCAACGGCCGGCATCAAATTTGTACATAGCACATGAAATATTCGCAGCTAAACTAAGTTAGTTTATCGATCATATAAATTAATAACAAATCTAGGTTTCGATAACAAATATTCAAATACGAATTTAGTTTATTTTTTTCGTACCAGATTGGTAGAATTTATTTATCGCGATCGTTGATTGATGCGATACGATTTGGTGTGAATTTGAAGGGTTCAAAAATTCCAAAATTCCAAAATTCCAAAAATTCCAAAAATCTGGGGCAGTTTGCAAAATATCGGAGGCGTCGGAACGCAAAAACAATTGTATCGGCACTCCGATGCTTTTACGCACATGTGCGCTTGTAGTCCTTGTACTACTAGCCTGCTTCCATGATATGTAACCTTATCCCCCCGCCTTACACAAAAAAAAAAAAAAAAAAAAAGATAGCTGCACAATCATGATAGATCTAGAGAGAACCCAGATAATCACAGGTAAGCTTAACAAATATATTATATGCTTATAGATCGAAATAATTAAGCTACTAATTAAATAAATATCCAATAAAAACACAATAAGATAATAATAATAATACAACATAAGAATAAGTCAGCCGAACAAACTGTTATTTATTTTTTCCTATTTTCGTGCAGTGCGTATTGGAATTCGATCACAATATTTTTAGTTTTTTTTCTTTTTAAAAGTCGAATAAGCTATTCCAGTCTTTAATATTATACCAGGGTCATGTTGTTATATTCAAAAAGGGAAATCACTACTGTGTTGTACAAAAAGTTTTAGATTTTTTTTTGGTTTTAAGGGGGGCTTTTAGTTAAATTTCCAGATGTCCCAAAGGAAAGAAAAAAAAAAAGTATGTTAGGTTTTTTTTGTTTTTTTTTTTCAACAATTTACATTGCGTATTTCAATTGAATAAAAAATAATAAGTTTTAAGCTTATTATGGTTTTAGTGCAAGTACTGTATAAAAAAATGTAAGGTAGGGGCCGTATAGGTTTTTCTATACCTATAGTCCTATCGGCCTCCATGATAATCATGATGATGATGATGATTTGATGTTATGACGAACCCTTTCCAATAGCTAAATTGATAATAAAATAGTTAATGATTATGGGATTGAGACCGATGAAACATCTGATGTTGAAAGTTTAAAATGTTAAAATTATAACGAAATGTAATAAGTATACGAAATTGTACCGTTAAATACTTTATTTTTTATCCAATCGAGCCAATTAAACTTTTTATAAAGTAAAAGTAAACTCCAGCCGAAATAATCATGCACTATTAATCCGTCACTCAACCCTCCCACGGCTTTAATTTAATCTGATGTAACTTAATTAACTGTTGGGCATATTTGGGCACTGCAGCGGTACATTTTCCCAGCTCGTCTCCCAGTGGATAATGAAAAAATAAAGCTATAGGTAAGATTTTGAGATCGAGTTGGCGGTCATTAAATTTTCATCTGATCTTTTTTACATGTCTTGGATTGAATAGGCACGACCATAAGATCACAGTACGTTCGCATGGCAAGGCTAAATACCTTAGCCAAAAGATAAGGGTAAAAAAAAAAAAGAAGTGGCTGTTACGAACCGTTTATAGGTAAATCATGATGCAGTTGGGGTAAAACAATCTTTGAATCTGATAGAGCCTTATAGGCTTATAAGCTTAATTAAGCTTCTAGATCTTAAAGGCTTAAGTTTACATGTATGCAACCTTTTTTTTTTTTTTTTTTTTTTTTTTTTT